>CAUYQU010048490.1:0-69426 GCA_963574635.1 Cheracebus regulus
GAGCCGCCCCCCCACCCCCGGTGACTTGTGTCCTGGTGATACGGCGTGTGAGCCGCCCCCCACCCCCAGTGACGTGTGTCCTGGTGACAAGGCGTGTGAGCCGCCCCCCACCCCCAGTGACGTGTGTCCTGGTGACAAGGCGTGTGAGCCGCCCCCCACCCCCGGTGACGTGTGTCCTGGTGATAAGGCATGTGAGCCGCCCCCCACCCCCGGTGACGTGTGTCCTGGTGATAAGGCGTGTGAGCCACCCCCCACCCCCGGTGACGTGTGTCCCGGTGATAAGGCACTACACTCCTGGTCACTGCTCACACAGACAAGATTCATCGTCACTGCTTGTTGAAATGATGGATGGCCTCGGTGGGGCCATGCAGACAGCGTGGCCCTGCCTGCCTGATACCTGTGCTCCTTTTGTAGAAAAGTGTTCTCATTCCTGTCAGAAAGTCACCACCAGCACACGCAGCCACACCTTGTTCTGTGTCTGGAGCTGGTCTCTGGATTGCCTGCACTCCACAACTGCAGGCTGCTCTGGGCAGGTGCTGCTCTGGAGGGTTCTGCTCAGGGTGGGCGCTGCTCAGGGCAGGAGCTGCTCAGGGGGCCAAGCCAGGGCACAGGAAGCTGCGCGCGGCTGGGAGGGCTACAGAGACAGCACCAGGGGCGGGTGTGCCTCCCATGCTGGAGGCCTGAAATGGAGGTCAGGGCCAGCAGGGCTGGCTCCTCCGGCGGCCTTGCTACCCAGCACGACCGCAGCCATCTCTGTCTTCACACGGACGCTCTCCCTCCGCATATCGCGGTCCAGACTCTTCTTTCCTAGTCGCACACAGGTCATATTGCATTCTGGCTGCCCACATGACCCCCACTCCCTTCCTCTGTAAAGGCCCTGTTTTCAGGGCTGGGACTCCAGCACGAGGGGGAGCGAGCGCAGCTCAGCCCTGGGACCTGGTTCCTCCAAGCCAGCTCAGCGACTGGGTGGCAGCCCGCCACGGCAACCAACACACCTCCGGTGTCCGCGCCCTGCGCAGCCCTGTCTGCAAGTTCCTTCTATACAGACGCAGCTTGTCCAGAGGCAGCATTGTATGCTGAGCCGCGGAGGCCCTGAACGGCACTCAGTGACTCCTAAACATGCGACGATCTTTATAGTTTTAGCTGAGCGTTTCCCAAAGGCATCGTTGAAAGCAGAATGTCCACCTGCTGACTGAGGATGGAGCATGTGGGAGGAGGAGGACTCCCCTCTCCAGGGCATGTGTTCCGTCTGTTCCGTCATCCCAATGTGGGACGTGTGAGAGGAGGACTCCCCTCTCCAGGGCGTGTGTTCTGTCTGTTCCGTCATCCCAATGTGGGACGTGTGAGAGGAGGACTCCCCTCTCCGGGGCGTGTGTTCCGTCTGTTCCATCATCCTGCTGTGGGGCGTGTGGGAGGAGGAGGACTCCCCACTCCAGGTGTGTGTTCCGTCTGTTCCGTCATCCCACCATTGCTCATCTTCACATTCCCAGGTCTGCAAAAAATCACTACAAGGAATCAAGCCCGTGTAGCTTCTCAGAATATTGAAACAAACACGGTCTGATAATGAATTCCTTTGCCTCAGCCATGACTAGTTCAAAGTCCTTTCTGTGTGGGACAGACTGGAACCCGTAGGTGGCATTGAAGCCCATGCTGAAGGACAGCAGCGCCAAGATGTGCCCTTGGCAGCCATCAGACCTCGATGGACACCGTGAAATTGAGCCAGAGCACATGGGCCCTGGTGCCAGTGGTGGAGCATGTTCCGGAGCATTGTCTGCTGAGGAGTGAGGGCCCAGAACCCCCAGGAGCAAGACGCTGGTTCCAATCTCCACAGGTCACACCGTCAATGTGAAGAAGAGGGCCTCCGCTGGCATAACTGACTGGGAGTAAACCTTGACCGGAAGCAGAGGCAGTTGGCGAGCCCAAGAGAACGTGTGAGGCCCCCTGGGGAAGGAGCCCCATTGCCAAGTTCCAGGACTCAGCAGTAGCTTCCACAGATGACCTCACGCGTCCTCCACACAGCAGCACCGTGGAGCCTGTGGACGGGTGGGAGGCAGATTCCTGGCCCTGCAGAGTGCCTTCCTGAGTGTGGACAGCGGGCCGGGAGGCCTGGGGAATCCCGTCCTCGGGGATGCGTGTAGCAAGATGGTGCTCCAGGCAGAGGCGTCTTCACACATGTTCCTCAGATGCCGCCAGGTGGGGCACAGGAGGTTCAAGATCGTGATTAATGACTGTGCTGCCACAACCCCTAACACGCCCAGCCTGGCCGTCTTCCAAGGCTCTTTGCCCGAGTAGTAATCAGGAAGCAATGGTGAGTGTGTCTCTCCTGCTGGCACCTGTGAGAATTGCTCCATACGTTCTGCCACTGCAGGGCAGCGTGAACCTGCTTTGCCAGCTCAGCCGACCTGTCCGGTCAGGTGTGTGTCCACCATCCTCCCAGCCCTGCTCCTCACTGCTTTCCACCTGCCGTTTATCACAACAGCCCCGAGAGGTGCGTGTGATCAGCCCGAGTTCTGATGACAAATTCAACACCTCCCAACACCAAACAGTTTACCCAGGGCGGCCGCTGCCAAGCAGTGGGGCCGGGCTTCGAGCCCTGCACTCTCCTGGGGACCACAAGGCCTTGGCCACGTGAATTGTTCCATCCTTCTGAGCCTTAGTTTCTTTAGCCTCAAACGGGAAGGTCGTTCCTGTTCTGTCCATGGCCTGATGGCCACTGGGTCCACGGTGAGAGAAGAGGATTTAATCTGTGAAAATATGGAACATCTGAGAAATTTGAAATATTCTTGTTTTACAATTTTTTTTTTATTTTATTTTGAGACTGAGTTTCACTCTTGTCACCCAGGCTGGAGTGCAACCTCCACCTCCCTGATTCAAGTGATTCTCCTGCCTCGGCCTGCCCAGTAGCTGGGATTATAGGTGTGCACCACCACACCCAGCTAATTTTTTGTATTTTCGGTAGAGGCAGGGTTTTGCCATGTTGGCCAGGCTGGTCTCAAACTCCTCAGCTCAGGTGATCCGCCCACCTCAGCCTCCCAAGGTGCTGGGATTACAAGTATGAGCCACCACACCTGGCCTGAAATATTCCTGAATGAGGCGCTAACGCATGGTCAACACAGTATGGGTTCAGGAAAAGAACGTGCGCAGTGGGTTCATTTCACCCGCTGAGGTTAACTCGGCCCGGTGAAGGAAGGCACTACGTGGGGTCCCACGTTCTCCTGGCCTCTCAGTAAATCCTCAGACTGCAGTTTTGAAGAGCACACCTGTTCTTGACAGAAACGTGAGCCCCAGGTTGTTATAAATTCTGGTCCTGTGGTCCCGCCGTTGTGCCATTTGCCTCCCCAGGGGGGCGTGATGTTTCATTTGAGAACAGGAGGGAGCAGCCGCAGTTCCAGGAGCACAGGCCAGGGCTGATTGCACGTGGGCCCAGCCTGGCTTCCCCTCCAGCCTGGGGTTGGCCTGGAGACGCCCCAGGCCACCTGCCTCCCTTCACTTTGTAGAATGTGAAGGCCCCTCCCCAGGCCTCGAGCATCAAGGAAACTTCCCTTTAGGGGACCCAGGAAGTGGATGCCATCGTCCCATTGGCTCTCAAACATCTCATAAAAAGTAAGAGAATCACAAAACAGATTCGCCAGGCACGAGACATCTCTGCAAGAGCAGCAGCTGCCATTCCTCGCAGGAGTCAAGAGTCCGCCCTCCTCCACAGCCGGCAGCCTCCCTCAGCCCTCCCAGGATGGCTCCGGGCACCTCCCGGAAGTTCAAAATGACCCTATATCACAAACAAATGACTTCGCTGGCCAGGTGCAGTGGCTCACTCCTGTAATCCTAGCACTTTGGGAGGCCGTGGCAAGTGGATCACCTGAAGTCAGGGGTTCGAGACCAGCCTGGCCAACTGACGAAGACCCATCTCTGTGAAAATACAAAAATTAGACAGGCATGGTGGCGTGCACCTATAGTCCCAGCTACTCAGGAGTCGTTTGAACCCGGGAGGCGGAGGTTGCAGTGAGCTGAGATCAGGCCGCTGCACTCCAGCCTGGGTGACAGAACAAGACCCTGTCTCTTAAAAAAAAAATGACTTTACTGTTAATTTCAAAAGCAGTATGTTGACACAAAATCAAATATGCGATCAAGAAGGAGGAGCTCTCCAAAGCCTTGGAAGCGGGATCCTTGACTCAGTGCCATCCTTAAAGGGCAACCTCGGGGAAAATGAATTCGGCCGAAACAACCTTCCTCCGAGAGAGCTTCCAGGAGCCCACGGATTGTCCTCTGCTCGCCAACAGGGCTCAGGGGCCCAGGGCAGATTCCCCCTCTGCGATCGAGAGGAGAGGGCCGGGCTCATCGAGTGCAGTGCATGTTTAACTCCCCAGGACTCCTCAGCTGGCGAAGCATTTTCTTAATTTTCTGATGAGAAAATCCAGTTGGCACTTGTCTGCTGAGCCCAGTGGCAGCGGCTGTGCTGTCCCCATGGCCTGTTGCGTGCAGGGCCTGGCGGCAGGGAGCCCTCAGCCGAGGAAGAGCTCCCAGCATGCTGCCCTGATGGCTCCTGTGCCCCCCGGAGGCCAGGCCGCGGGTCTCAGGGCACCGTGGGCACCGTCAAAGCACCAGACCAAGCCAGGTCCGAAGCCCGGGGCTCAGCTGTGCGACTTCCCTGTCCTGACGCCTCCTGAAGCTGCTCTCGTTCAAGCTTCTCAGACACACAGGAGTGGGCCCCAGCTGCTGGTCTCACAAGTGCCTGAAGGTGGTTGTGCTGAAGATACCTGTGATGACGCACGGCCCTGGAAGGCCCTGGGGCAGCCAGAAGCCCTGCTTTCATTCCCAAGCTCTGTGTGGCTGCAGCAGCAGGCCCAGCCAGCACCTCTGACCACAGCCGTGTCCCCTGCTGTGATGTCTTTGTGGCCCCACTGTGTAACTGGGGGCTTCTGGAATTAATATGTGTGGGGCGTTTGGATGTCATAGTCGACCATTTTTTTCTGATGATTTGTATTGCAGTTTCCTGCCACTGCCAGTTTTCACTCTCTTAAGAACTAATTTGTGCAGGAGCTAAAAGCCATTGAGTCCCTGGGATTTTTGCATCATTCACACCTTCGTTCAAAGCTGATGGGATGATTTGCAGCTTCACAACATTCCCGAGACATTCAGCTACCTACGGCATGTGCATATGTGCACATCCCAGGGAGCACATGCTTTCTTCTCCCTGTCTCTAGATGTGTTTATCTTATCCCAGCTTGTCACCCCGGAAGAGGCTGACATTCCTACCTGAAGGAGGACATCAGGACAGTATTCAGCCTGGAGTGTATTGATTCTACCGCATAAAACTTTCCTAGTTCAATCAGTTAAAACACTCACTCAGTTTCCCAAGCCCTAAAAAACGTAAGTGAAATCTCCAGGGAAAATGAAAGGATTGCGTAGGAAAGTGGAGTCCGTGCAGCTCCACCGCCACCCACTGCTCCATCATGGAAGCCACTTCCTTCTGGTACCAGTGCCCGCAGGAGGAGCCCAGCGAGCTTGGAGTTGGGGAACAGAGCCAGAGGGGACAAGCCCACGGCCGCCAAGCACCGGCCTCTGAGGGCTCCAGCCAGGGTGCTTTTGTTTTCTCAGAAGAGAAGGGAATCAGTGTTGCGTGCAGCACCAAAAGGTATTCCCTGGGACAAAAGGCAGCAAAGCCGAGACACTGTCGCTTTCGGATTTCAGCCAGTGATGGCAGTGGTGAGCCGTCGGGAGTGGCCACTGCTATCACACTGGCTCCAGCAGGGAGGTGTGACCTGGGCCTCCAGTTCCACGAAGCAGGCAGGACCCCCACCCTGGGGAGCAGCTGCAGCTGCCCAGACCTCATCTGTAGACCCAGGCATCCCTGCATTCTTGGGGACCCAGGAAGAAGATCCTCACCTTGCGGGAAAGGCCCTCTCCTGCCACCTGGTTTCTCCCTGCTGTTTGCCCCCATTCTGATCTTGGAGCAAAGTGAGGGCCAAGTCTGAGTGCTGTCAGCCCAGCAGGTGTGGGCACACTCAGGGCAGTGCTCACACCAGCCCCCTACCACCTCAGCCGCCTCTGGACTTTGGGTGCTGACAAGCATTGGGGGGGAAGCCAAGAGAGGGCTGAGGCAGCTTGGCGCTGGCCTGCAAGTGCCAAGAGCCTGGGTGCCATGAATGGCAGCAGGAGGCAGAAATTGCTGAGTGGAAGGGGGCGGGTCCCCCATGAGGCCCCACCTTCAGGCCAGGGAGGGCCTGAAGGCTGGGGGCTGGGCTGCAAGTCGTGCAGATCAGAGTGGGAACGTGTGGTGCCTTTTCTGGGCCAGCCCATGGCCACCCATGGACCAATCAGCATGCACTTCCTCCCCTCTGAGGCCCATAAATGCCCCAGACTCAGCCAGGGCTGGACCAACATAGGGATGACCAGCTGCAGAGAAGAGGGACCCTCTCCAGGGCCTCCTCTCTGCTGAGGGCCATAGAGAGAGTGGGACAACCAGCCTGCAGAGGGGAGCCACCCACTCCAGAGCCTCCTCTTTGCTAGGAGCTGAGCACTCATGGAGACACCCTGGTGCAGAAAGGAGCTGCCCCCGTGGGAGACTGAGCTGTTCTGTTGCTCAATAAAGCTCCTCTTCATCTTGCTCACCCTCCACTTGGCTGAATACCTCGTACTTCCTGGTCGTGAATAAGAACTCAGGACCTGTCAGATGGTGGGGCTACATGAGCTATAACACGAACAGGGCTGAGACATGCCCCTTGCTCACCATGGTGTGGGTGAAGACAAGGAGAGAACAGCTGCAGCCCTTCAGGGGCCCCAGACCTGGGAGCTCCCCAAGCCAGGCCCATGACTCCATCTTTGGGGCCCTGTGGTTCCTGGCATGTCCATGTCCCTGTGTTAGCCGTGGAAGCTGCCTGCAGTGTGCCTGGTCTGGCCACAGCCTCACAGGGAGCTGGCGCCTGTGCTGGCCCCTGGAGCTGCCCACCCTGCTGCAGCAGCCAGCGTGCCCGTGTGCAGTGGCTGGACCCCACGCCCCTCATATATCCCTCGCTGCCCCACACCTGACTCACCTTAATTGCCCTTAACAGGCATGGTACCCAGGCTGGTAGGGCGAGCCAAATGCAGCCTGCCAGGCCCAGCCTGAGCAAAACTCAGGCAAAGGTGCCACCAGCCACAGAGATTTCTGGCCAGAAAAACAACACCGCAAAGATCCCATAACACTGGCACCTTGCAGAGAAAGGAAGCGGCCGCACACCAGGGAGGTTGGGGGGCAGGAGGGGCTCCTGCAGCTTCCCCTCGTCTGCAAGTTCCAGTGGTCCAAGATCCTAAAAACAGGGCAAAGAGGAGGGTGGTGGCAGTAAGCAGGATGATGGGGGTTACCCCAGAACCAAAGCCAAGACAGCTTGCATATCACACACGTCACAAGTGCTGAGCGTCCTCACCACGCACCTGGCTTCAGAGCCGTCAGTTTCTCAGCCTGTTCAAGCGAGTTTTTATGTCAATCTCCACAGGTACATTTCTCCTCGATTTTGTCTTTATCTGCATTTTATTTGTCTCTTACTCTCCTTTTAAAACTGAATTCCAGTAATCTTGGGGACTTAACTGTTCGTTGTCTATGAAACTTTGTATTTTGGAAAGTGGCTGATTGCTGAACATTCATATTTCTGCTTACCTGCTGTGTGTTGCCAAGTGTGTCTGTTAAAGGCCAATGTGGTATAAAATTTTGTGGAGGAACCCCTGACTTGAGTGTGTGAACTCCGCATGGGGGAAGACACCAGGATACCTCCGTTCTGCTGAGTGGGAGCTTTGCCAGTTCCCCACATGCCACTCGTCTGCCTCCCACATGGAGGATCACAAATGGAGGGGAGAGGGAGAGCAGGAGCATTGGAAAGCATGTGCAGGAGGGTGTCAGTGGAGTCCTGGGAGAGGACGTGGTGGGCCCTGGAGGCTGGGTGGGGGTCCCACACTGCTGGACAGGCGAGGAGGATAGTCAGGGGTCCCACACTGCTGGACAGGCGGGGAGGATAGTCAGGGGTCCCACACTGCTGGATGGGTGGGGAGGCTGGTCGGGGGTTCCACGCTGCTGGACAGGCAGGGAGGATAGTCAGGGATCTCACACTGCTGGATGGGTGGGGAGGCCGGTCGGGGGTCTCATGCTGCTGGACAGGTGGGGAGGCTGGTTGGGGGTCCCATGCTGCTGGGTGGTGGGCCCTGGAGGCCAGGTGGGAGTCCCACATTGCTGGACAGGTGGGCCCTGAAGGCTGGGCAGGGGTCCCATGCTGCTGAGTGGGCCAGCGTTTCTCTGACCCCTGTGCTGTGTCCTTGCAGATGACCACTCCCGCGTCCTGCTGAAGGCGGAGAACAGCCACAGCCACTCAGACTACATCAACGCCAGCCCCATCGTAAGTGCATCGCTGCGCAGGGGCTCCGGGCTCTCCCTCAGGGGCACAGACGCAGCCAATCACACAGCAAGGTTCTCGGGGAAACCGAGTCCCCACCCAGCTCAGCGTCTCTGCAGTGGACAGCCCCTCTGCCCACTGGGCTCCGGCCACTCTCCCGCTCCTTCACCCGCAGGGCTGTCTGTGAGCAGTGTGGGTCCCGGCTCACACTGGGCGGTGGGTCCGATGACTTGTGGAGCGCCCAGCCATGGCGAGGGGCAGTTTCCTGACTGGAAGCCATGGCTTTCAGGGGAGATTCATGGTGGATGCCGTTCCTCTCTCCTGGAGCGCCGCGTCCTCTATATATTCACAGGCATGGCACACCAGGCCCCGTCCACCCTTTTTGTAACTGTCAGTGGCATGGAGGCAGGTCCCGAATTGCAGGTTTGTTTTCCTAAAGTTTTTCCAGCGATTGGGACCCTGTTTCTTAAGAAAGGGACCGTTTCCTAGCTGTTCCTCCCCCTGGGATGGACGCTGCTGCAGTGGGGATCCGACTGTCCTCTGTTTCTGGGGACGGGTGTGGCAGCTTCTCCTGTGCCATGAGGTGTGAGTCCCTGTGGTCTGTGGCCCCTCACTTCCCAGGAGGCTCCTCTCAGCCCACGCCTGACACGGCTGTCACCCTTTTCAACTCTGGGCATCCCCCCTCCCTGTTGTGACCCATGGGGGGCACAGGGCTGAATGGGGAGGCTTACAACCCTCCCAGGGTGAGAAGAGGAGGGAGAGAAATGAGCATGGACAGGGCTAAAGCCTCATGCTGGGGACGCTCGGACTGGCTGTTCAGATGAGCAGTAACGGGCAGGTGGCAGGGGCGGAATGAGACTCTGTCCAGGCTGGGGGCTTCAGAGACATGGCAAGTGGCATTTAAACCAGTGGCGGAGAGGCCAGGGCTCTGTGCAGATTTATGGCCGATACTGGTTGTACTGTTTCTCCCTTTAAACAGCTCTTCTCAATTCTGGTCTTCAGGGAGGCATGAGGACATCTCACTAAAATCCCAAATTTGCCTTTAATCAAACACGGTGCATGCAGAATGCGAGGCTGTTCTAGGGCTGGGGGAGACGGGGCAGGTGAGCGAGGCACAAATCACACCCTGTGGTGTCCGAAGTGTCTTTACTCGTCATCCATAGGGAGCTTTGGATGAAAGTATTGGCCCAACTCCTGTGGGCCTCAGCCACGGATGGCGGACGGCACCCAGCACTCAGCTCCGGCCATCTCCGCACAGCTGGGGACAAAGCTGGGAAGACGCTCACATGCCTGAGCCAGCCCGTTTCCCCCTGCCTCGCGGCCCACACATGAGCAGATTCAGCTTTGAAAGAGTGGGTTCAAAGTGAAGAGCTGGTCTAGTGTACGTGGTCTACACCACCTGAGCCCAGGCTTCAGCTTGTGTTCATTCTTAAGAAGGAATCACTTCCTTATTTCCAGCAGAGGTCGACTCCCAAGTTTAGTTTGGTCTGAGTTTCAAAGATCCTCATTCATCGTCCTTAATAAGATGTGATGCATGTAGCATTTTTCTGTCATCAATTCTAACTCAAAAGCATCAAACCCAAGCCTCGCTGATGTGCCAGCCTCTCACTGATGAACAGAGCATGAGTTCTGATAAAGCAGGGTGTGCGTCGTGCCTGGACTCCATTCCTGTACTGCGTGTGGCAGAGCTGACAACACAGACTGTTGGAAAAGAAGAGTCACATCGAGGCCCCCTTTCCCTGAGATGAACCATTTGACGGGGCCCGAATGAGGAATAAAGCCATGATTCACAAGTCTAAAGAGGAGAGTTGAGCAGTGCGGCTGTGCCCAGCTCTCCCCCGCTTGATGGGTTCCAAGTTGCAGCTGTCTGGGCTATTCCAGGCCACGGCCAGGCCACGGCCAAGCCACGGCATGGGCAGCAGCACCCAGTGCAGCAACTGTGTCGAGCTGGAACCAGTCAACAGCTTTCATGCTCATGTGGGAACCAGAGGGCACGTGTGTTTGGGGGATGAATTCCTGCACATTCACGCAATTCCCTTTCCAGGCCTTACTGGGCAGGAATGTGGGTCAGAAGGTGAGGCCGGGTGGGAGAAGTCATTTTATGGTACCTTTTACATCTTTCCTGTATTTCATACCACAATTCTTTTTTTTCCCAAATTTGGGTTGTAAGCATGAAGCAGAAGAAATCGATGGTGCCTCCTCTCTATGAAATAGCTGAAGGCACAGTGATAATGACCTTCCCAGCAGCAGCCAAATGAAAGGCTGACAGTTACAGGAAGGGGAGACCCTGGTGCACAGGATAAAACTATGATAATCGCATCTGTCATATTTGTACTTAGTCCTCATTAAATTTCAGGGAAGGCATCCAGCAGTAAATAATGTGCAATCTTTACTTTTAAATCAGAGATCATGAAAGTCAATGGGAGTTCTGCTGTCCCTCGGAGGGTGTCTGAGAAAGAAACCCATGAGCTACATTTAAAACAGCCTGGTTATTACCGAGGATACCGAGCTGAGGAATGGCCTTCAGGCAGCAGCCCACTCAAACAGCACGCAGCTTTATCACCAGGACAACTCTGGAATGCTGGATGACACCTAAAACCAGCTGAATTCTTCGTTTCACTGTCTATTAAGAGAGAAGAAAACATCATTTAGAGTTTCGGTTCAGAATGCATTTAACTATGGAGGGACAAAGTGGCTCTTCAGAAAAGGAAGAGAGCTCGGATGTCCTGAGTATCATAAGACATTGGCCAAATGTGGGACCCACTTCAGTTATTTACAGTCAAACTTCTGTGTATAATAATGGCTTATAGCCAGCATTCTACTTTAGGAAATCTCAACTCCTGAGAATACAGTATAAAAATATTTCCAGTTCAAAAGTCAGTCTCCTGGCTGCGTGCAGTGGCTCATGCCTATAATCCCAGCACTTTGGGAGGCCAAGGTGGGCAGATCATTTGAAGGTCAGGAGTTCGACAGCAGCCTGGCCAACATGGTGAAACCATGTCTCTACTAAAAACACAAAAACTAGCCAGGTGAGGTGGTGTGCACCTGTGGTCCCCGCTACTCTGGAGGCTGAGGCAAGAGAATCATTTGACGCTGGGAGGGAGAGGTTGCAGTCGCCGAGATCTCGACACTGAACTTCAGCCTGGACAAAAGAATGAGACCCTGTCTCAAAACAAAGCAAAACAAAACAAAACAAAAAAGTTGATCTCCCATTGATCACCGAAGGTCCAATCTCCCAATAAATTCCCATATGAAGACTTAGTATTTGAAAAGGGACTTGGCAATTCCAGTCAGATGTTGGTTTGCTTTCAAGGAAGCAGTCCATGAAATTTGCTTCAAATGTTAGGCAAGGCAGCTGGAGAGGCGGGCAGGTGGAAACACCCACAGCTGCGTGTGCTTCCTCTTTGTGCACGATTTCAGAGTAAGGACGCAACCCCCATGCCCTTCCCCAAAGCTGGCCAGATCCTCCTGCGACGTTTGGGTCTCAGCTGTCAGAGGCCAGGCTGCTTTGGGAGCAGAAATCGGCTCTCCCTTCACCTGCCCGGCGATGGGTGGCCTCCGCCATCGTTGAGGCTGCTGGCACTGCAGAACCGAGTCCAGCGGTCCTGACGTGCTGAGGGCTCCATTTTTAAAATGAACTTTGTTTGGAATGTTGGGGAAAGTATGGCTGAGTTTTCCTTGCAGATTAGAGTTTCTAAAGATACTTGCTTAGTAGTTATTCTCCAATAGCATAGGGGGCACCACGGGCCATCTTTACACGGGTATTCAGAGACACAGAGGGACACACTCCACGAGTCTGCTAGTTCGTATGACGTCTTCCTAAGCATCAGTCAACCGAGGGATAATACAGTCAGCACAGACAAATGGGTTTCATTTTTATTTTAAAAAGTAGGTCAAGTGCAGTGGCTCATGCCTGTAATCCCAACACTTTGGGAGGCCGAGGCAGGCAGATCACCTGAGGTCAGGAGTTCGAGACCAGCCTGGCCAACATGGTAAAACCATGTCTCTACTAAAAATACAAAAATTAGCTGGGCATGGTGGTGCGTGCCTGTAATCCCAGCCACTTGGGAGGCTGAGGGAGAAGAATCGCTTGAACCCGGGAGGCGGAGGTTGTAGTCAGCTGAGATCACACCACTGCACTCCAGCCCAGGTGACACAGCGAGACTGTCTCAAAAAAAAAAAAGTAAAAACAGAATTATACTGTTCATTGTACTTGCCTTCTGGCCATTGATTTTCATGAGGTCACTTGGAATGAGTCACACTGGATTCTCTGTGGTACCGGGCTCTCTGGGCGGGTGTTGCTGTGGCTGTGGAAGGCCCCGTCTGGGGAGAAAGTGGTCGGGAATGCCTGAATATCGTTCAGACGCTCGGGGCCGCACGCTGCTGGAGGGCACGGTGGCTCTGTGCCGAAGAAGCAGTGCTCTTGGTTCACTGAGGACAGCATGGATTCGTGTTCACGGGCCGCAGACCACCCAACGGCTTGGCGTTCACCCGATAAATTGACAGGTTTTCACTGACAGCTTCAGGATGACCGCCAACACTCGGACTCACATGTTCGCACAGATGAGTCTGCACACACATGTGCACTGCAATCCAGAAGTAAAGGACACTTAGAAACTGCGTCACCCAAGCTCCTCACTCCCTGACCACACCCACTGTACAGCGAGTGAGAGGCCCAGAGACAGTGAGAGGTCATTTCCACAGTCAGGCAGTCTGTGTCAAGAACGGAGCACTCCTACAGATAAAACGATATCACAGTGAAGTGGAAAGCAAGCAGTAGAAGGCAAAGATGAGGAATAAAGATGGGAGGAGCCGGAGCAGGTGCTGCGTGATCTGTGGGCGGGGAAGATGGCGGGACACAGGCCGCCGTGTCACACTGTCAGGCATATGCCCTGGCTGCAAAAAGCGGTGTTGGTAGAAGCTCACTTGATTTACTCCACAGACACTTTTCCTGCCTGAAAAGCTTAAATGGGATAAAATCTCTGTTTGGTTAGTTAAGTATTTGCTTGACTTTTCCTCGAAGGCAGCGTGAAACCACGAGGGGCCACCTGTGGCCTGGGCAGTTGCTGCTTGTGCAGAACGCTTCCGCCCGGAACTATCTTCTGTTCCACAGAATGTGCCTGGAATGAAAGGATTGTCTCCTGAATTATTCTTAAACTGATGACTCGTGTCACCACGTGGATCGTCATGCTGTTCCCGCCGTCCCAGCGGCCCCCACAGGATGGCAGGTGGGCGGAAGGGAGGCGAGGCCGGTCCCCAGTCAGTCCACACAGCCTGTTCTTCCTGCTCAGCCACCCCTCCCGCAGCCTGGCGGTATTTGCTCCTGTCCTGGGCGTGGGAGCAGGCGATGGGTGTGTGGACTTCAGGACACCTTAGCAATTCAGACCTAACACAACAGTCACCTTAGCTACTCTCCTTCAATCCCGTCCAGAATTTTACTTTTAGTCACCTAGTTCTCATTTTGAAAGCAACTAAATGTGCTAGTTTGAACATGCACAATTTTAAAATGTGTTGCTTTAGAAATTGCTCTGGGGGAAAAGAAAGGCACATTTAAGAAGGAGGTGGGGTTTTCCTTTTTGTGCATTACTATTTGCAGGGAAGACACAGGGGTCTCTGTAAATAGCTGTCACCCCCAACAAATGCATATTTCAAAAAATCAAAACTCCTTATTTCTGCTAAGCAATTTTCTACTGAAACATTCTAATTGCGGCTTTCAGTGACAGTAACATGATTTTACCTGTATTGAGTGTGTTGTGGCGAATTTCAAAATGAGGTCCGGTTTTAATTACGAATCACTAAATCAGATGCGCAGAAAGCTTTTCTCCCTGCCTTCCCCCAGCCCCCAGCTAGCGTCACCGCGTTGCTCTGTGAGAATCGCTTACATCTGTTCCTTTATGCGCGCCCCTCTTTTATGGGAACATAATTATAAGGTGCATTCGGTGCCTTCTTTTGTGCTGACAGCCGTCATCTCTAAGGCTGGTGGCGGCTGCACATGGCCGCTCTGGGTCGCTGTGAAAGAAAACGTGCCTCCCGTCAGCTTCCCAAATGCAGCAGCGCTTAAGGTGACACCGGGGCCACCACAGATGTCCTCGTGTGTTGGCTTAAAATCACATAGGGTTAAAACTTGCTCGCTTTTCACTATGTTGAGAAATGTATGCTTAATAATTACCTTCAAATTCGGAGCATTGTAAATCTCAAATCAAACCCTGATAGCAAGAGTAAGTTCTAGTTCCAGACACAAAAGAAGAAAGGACTGTGTGTGTCACTGCACACGTAGCTGCCTCCCCAAGGTGAGAGGATTCCCCCCGCACAGGCTCCGGCTCTCCAGGGTTCCATCTCTGCAGGTGCTCCTGGGAGGTGTGGGGAGGAGCTGGTAAGTGCCTGGGGATGACAGTGGTGACCTGGTATCTTCATGTCCTTTGTAGTGTCACCCGGGCTTGGCCTCTGGGAGACGAGCCGCCTCCATCTGACACCCCTCAGCCACGTGCTCAAATCCTGCTTGCCTCTCAAGGCTTTGTCCTCATGTTCTTTCTTTTTCTGTGCTTAATCTTCGAAATAAATGTAATAATTATGGTCTTCTAAGCCAAACTTTTCCTGTTGGAGCTAGCAGGATGCGTTCGGACAAGCTGGGGAGCCAGAGAGCCCACACCTGCGCTGTTTCCTGTCCCCACCTGCTGGGGAAACAGAACAGGAAGCCACGCCCGGAGGGGCTACCGCCCGGCTCCGCCACAGACCCAGGCCCAGGCCCAGCCGACGGGCTCTGCCCGTGCCCACTTCCCAGGATACACGAAAACAAGCCCCCACGCACGTGCGTTCACTCCAGCAGGGAAGCAGGAGGCAGTGCTGGCCCACTCTCCCAGGACGCTGGCGCGTTTGTCCGTGCAGCCTGGAGCCACCGCGTTCCCACGCTGCACTGAGAGCTTGGGCTGCGTCGCACCCCAGCCGGGCCTGTGGCTCCACAAGAGGCTCATTCTCCCACATGGGTGGGCTCGGAGGGTGTCCACCCTGGCTCCGTGGCCGGGAAGCTCACCTGTGTCGTGGGGCCGCACCTGCTGAGCAGGCTAACGACGGCTGCCTGGTCTCCTTGGGCTACTGATCTAAATTTCTGTCGATGCTGCCCTTAGAACCTCAACCTCGAGTGTAAGGAGAGCATTTCAAACATGGTGGCCCAGGCTGGAGGCTCAGGACGGCTGGGTCCTCACCTGTGCCGGGCGCTCATTGGAATCAGTGAAGGGCAAGTGGCGTGTGGCCACCCTTCCCTCCTCCTGAGCCTGGGCTCTGTCTCTGGGCTTCCTACCTCCCACCTAACCCCTACCACCCTGATCTTGTCTCTGCAGATGGATCACGACCCGAGGAACCCCGTGTACATCGCCACCCAGGGACCGCTGCCCGCCACTGTGGCCGACTTTTGGCAGGTAAACTTTTTTTAATTAAAATCTCTCTTTCTGAAAAGATCTCAATAAATTGGTCATGAATTGCATCTTGAATTTGATAAAGCCAATCGGACTCACAAACGTTCATCAATGTTACTTCTATCGGAATTTGAGTCCGTTCGTCTCTTATTGTCAATCTTTTGTTTTCCAAAGCTTGAGGATGAAAAAATTCCCTTTGAGAGATTTAATGCTTTCAAGATCATGGCTTTGAAGTCACTTTACTTTGCATCTCATAAAATAGCAAGGATGAAATTAGTGTTTGCATTATGACACGCTATTGAAACGTGCCTGTTGTCCATGACGTTACTCTCACGAAACTCACTGCGGGCGCTCCTGTGCGGCTCATCGTCCTCTCCTGGGGTCCCCGTGGTGCATCTAAAGGCCGGGCACTGCTTCCCTGCGCAGCAGAAGCCCAGGTCACACAGACAGCAGCACGGACGTGGGGCTGACGACGCCAGCAAATAGAGCAACATGCAGAGGGCAGGTGGAGTCTCCCCCTCGCCAGCCACGTGACAAAGCTGAACACGCATGGGCTTTGGAAAGTGGCCGCCCCGGGTCCCTCTCTCGCCAGCCACGTGACAAAGCTGAACACACATGGGCTCTGGAACGTGGCCGCCCCGGGTCCCTCTCTCGCCAGCCATGTGACTAAGCTGAACACGCATGGGCTCTGGAACGTGGCCGCCCCGGGTCCCTCTCTCGCCAGCCATGTGACAAAGCTGAACACGCATGGGCTCTGGAACGTGGCCGCCCCGGGTCCCTCTCTCACCAGCCATGTGACAAAGCTGAACATGCATGGGTTCTGGAATGTGGCCGGGAGCTGCCGCAGCTGCACAGGCATGCCTTCAGTCACAGCAGCAGGTGCTGGCCGCGTGTCGGGCACACAAGCCATCCCCAACCCTAAGGTGGATTGAGCTGGGGACAAAGATGGGATATGACGCGTCACCACGCAGTGGAATCCAGGCAGGGAGGTGCCTGTCACAGCAGCAACGCTGGGACCAGGCCACAGCCTCCTGGCGACCCGCAGCATGGCCACCCGGGTAGCACCGAGGTGAGACCTCATTGGAGTCGGCAGATTCATTTCTGCTCCAGGCTCCTCCAAGTCCCTTTACTTCGCTCTCCCATCAGGCTTGCATCCTCCAGCTACAGGAAGCAGAGCCTCGTCCTCTGCTCTCAAGAGCAATCTCTGCAAAGTCAGGAACAGACCGGGGCTTCCAAGGCCTCTGAGTGCCCTCGTATCGTGAGCATTTGAATCCTCGGGGGCCATCGTCCCATTTTACGGGCAAGCACGTGGGTATTGGAGAGATGGCGTCACTTGGCCGAGACAGCTCAGATGAAGCCGGGGTTTGAAACATATTGATAGGACCTCCTGCTCTGTCTGCCTGTGTCTTCACGCTATTGAAAAAAAATAAAACTAACCTGCATCTCTGTGTGACATTGTTGAAGCCTGTGATGCCGGTGTGACACAGCAAACCTGGGCGTGGCGCTTGGATGGTTTTGGGGGCTCTTGGTCCTAGCACCCTGGGGCACTTTGGTCCCTCCTCATCACAGCTGGGGACTCGCCCAGCCCGGTGAGACATGCCTGTCCCAGGGAAGACAGCACCCTGGGATGATGCTTCCTTCCGGAAGCGAGGACCCATCCGTCCCAGCGCTGCCCACACAATGGAGCCCCAGGACCCACCCAGGGATGCCCCCTGCTGCGCACGCTCACCCAGGCTTCCCAGGGAAAGGGACAGTGTTCGGAATTGGAGGGTGGGCAGGGAATACCCACGGAGTCCCAAGACCACGGAGTTTTCGTCCACCTCAACCCGTTACCCAAAACGTGCTTATTTTGTGTGGCATGGGGTGCCCCCAGTTATGTGTTCTTTCATCTTATTCAAAGTTAAGGTTCTCTCTGCCCTCGCTAGCTTAGCAGAATACAGGCAGAGGGAGCGGTGCCTGTCTTTGAAACCTCCCACGGAAGGCAGCATTTGTTAAACCCACAGTAACGTGCATTTTTAAGGACAAAGCTGGATTTGAAACGTGAAGTTGGTGGTGACGAAGTCAACAGGCCAAGGGGGAGTGAGCGTCTCCTCCCGAAGCCCCCATCGGGACCTTTCCCCAATGCCGAACAAGGATCCGGACACAGACCAGAGGTGATGGTCCCAAACCCCTTCCTTTGATCTCTGGCTGTGGAGTGCTGGTCTCAGGCGCCTCCTTGGGGCAGGTCCACAGGTGTTTCTTTTCTGTCGGTAATCAGTGAACTCCAGGAAGAAACGTGAGAGTGAATGTGGGGTTAAGTGAGAAAGGCCGTGATGGGAAAGACAGCCGTGTCTGCCCCAGGCCCCTGCGCTCCTCGGGGGCAGGAGCGTCCCTCTCATCTCTGATCCCTGTCACGCAGCGTTTCCCCACATGGATCTGTGTCAGGGTCCAAATTTCCCTCCTCTTGGAGGGAGTTGCAGCTCGTCCTGGCCTGTGTAACCTCACCGTAACTTTACCACACCTGCAAAGACCCTCTTTCCAAATAAGACACCTTCCCGGGTTCCAGGTGGACACAGATTTAGGGGTGCATTATTCTACCTGGTGCAATGGCTAAGAAGAAAGAAGACCCTTTCCAGCAGCTCTTTGGCACTCACATGACCTGATGATGAGTCAGGGGGCTGCAGCAGGAGTCCATTCGGAGGTCACTGACAGGCTGGGAGCGGAGGAGCCGGGAGAGCCCCAAGGTCTTCAGCAAGACATGCTGCACTGGGGCCCATGGGTCCAGAAAGAAGGAAGGTGGGAGAGCAGCTCGGGGAGTCCCCTCAGGGAGCCCGGGGCGTGGAGGCCGCTCACAGGCACCAGCCTCTTCCCCAGTGTCGAGAGTTACCAGCCACCCTAAGTAAATCTCAACACCCCAGCACAGCACGACAAGGCCCCATCAGCCCAACTTCCGGGGCCTCCCCGCACCTCTCCCTCCCGCAGGGTCCGCAGCGTGCCCGTCCGCGCTGCTACGGCCATGAGCAAAGCCCAGAATGTTTAGGGAGATCCACAGAGGGTCGCTGCTCACCGCACACACGGCGCTTTCCTGCGCTAAACCGGCTCTATACGTACACTGGATGCATTTCAAGAATTTGATTTCCAAAACTTTGCCTTACATCAAGAAATTCCTAAAAGCAAATTCATTACCTAAAGGGAGATGTACCTCAAATTCATCCCTCTCCTGCGAGTGCCCTGCAAACCATTCAGCTGAATTCCTGGTCCTTACACCATCTCGGAGGGGTCTGTGGAAGTCTGAGTTACAGTTCAGAAACCAGTGCTACTAGTGAGCAGTAAACTGGACTAGAAATAAAGCATACCTTAAGGAAAGAGCACCCATTTTGGCGTGAGGGTGTCATTTTGTCATATAAACACTTTTTATAAGTGTGGAATAATTTTAAAGGAAGAATGGAAAGGAAAAGCTGTGTAACGTGGGACAATCTTGTGCTCCATTGAGTGACGTCAGACCAAGATGTTGGAAACTTTCCACTCTCCTCTCTGCTGGTCATTCTGGGGTCATATCTGGAATATGGTGTTCATCCTGGGATCATAAATTCGAACATTCAGACACATTCAAAACACAAAAGAAAAATAAGCCAGAGAGTTTCGTGGACACAGCCAGCGGGGTGAGCGCTTTGAAAATCACTGCAGGAAATGCCGGAAGTGCAGAAGAAGAGAACCGGGTCGGGGTAAGAGGTGGGAAAAGCCGTCCTCTGTGCAGAGCGCCGCCCGCAAACCCCCTCTTCCATCCACGCGCTGCTGTCAGCCCAGACGTGACTCGGGAACTTGGCCTCGGCTGGCGTCTGGGAGGTGTGGTGTATAGCACTTTTTCTAAACAATCCTAAGACCGCTCTTTAGATCTCAAGGAGGGTTCATCATATTTTAATAAATTTAAAATTAGGAACACGAGTCTGGCTTTGTGAGGTTTTGCTATTTTGTTCAATGCTTCTAAATAAGGAGCCCAACTCCTGGTACCCAGCCTTTGACGCCCCGAGGCGCTGAGCTCTGACTGCTGTCCACACGCTGCCTGGGGAGGCTGAGTATCTGGAAAGAAGGCGAGAGGAGCAGGGAGAGGCCCCGTGTCCACTTGTCAGTCCCCGTGGCCCTGGTACTGTCAGAGAGCCTTTCTCTAGGTCTATTTTAATCTGCAAAGACGCCTCCCACCTGTCAAATGGAGCCACCTTGAGTGAAAGACAGACACACACCCGTGCAGAGGGGGACACCCGAGTGCAGGTTGGCGTCAGGAAAGCGGGCTGGGAAGAAAGGAAGCCACATTTGTTGAGCTCTTCGGTACCATCCCAGGGCAGGCACCCTCCATATGGGATCTCACTTGGCCGAGCCGCTGACCCTGCCGTGAGGCCATCGCAAGCCCCTCGTTCACCTACGTGTGGTCCCGGAGGCGTCAGATTCATAGAGGCAGAAAGTAGAAGGCCAGTGGCCAGGGGCCCAGGGAGGGGATTGTGGGCTTGGTGGGGCCAGGGTTTCCATCTGGGAGGATGAAAGTGCTCTGAAGAGTGTGCTGAAGGTGACGTTCCACAGCGGTAGAAGGCCCTTATTGCCGCTGCACTCTAAACTCACAAATGGTAAATTCTATGTGATGGGTATTTCACTACAATTAACATAGAGATATATAGAGTGAGCCCAATTCTACTCAGGATGAAGCTGTGGCCCAGAGAGCCATAAGGACCCACCCAGGTCCACACGGCTAGTGGGGCAGAGCCCGTTCTAGACCCAGATACAGGGAGTGCCAGGGTGTCTCTCCAGCACATACACTCCTTGCCAATGAAGAAGGCACCGTGATGGGGCCGGGGTCATTCATGAACACGTCTCCGTAAACAGAAAAGAGGGGAGGATCTGGCTGCGGTGACGTCGGCATTTCCCAAGCAGGCATTGCTTACAAAAATACACTTGTGCTTAGTCTCAAGGCACAGAATAGGTGGAAGTCAGACTCCTCAGACACTGGAGATAAAGTGACGCTTTCTCCAGGTCCTGGGACTTCCCCATGGGGAAGCGAGCTCTGCTTCTCCTCGGGGACAGAGCACCACAGTGTCCCTGGGCCAGCCGTGTCCTGGGTGCACAGGATGCCGTCATGGACAAGCACCTGCAGGCAGGACTGTAGCTGCAGGGTCAGGACTGCTGGGGAGGCAGGGAAAGAGCGTGGGCAACGACCACCTCCCTGCGGCCCGCACCTGCTGCGTCGCCTGCCACCACACCCCGTGCCACGTGGCTCGCGTCAACTGAAGCAAGTCAGCCACCCGCCATCCCTCCTCGCCTCCTTTTAGAAAGAGCTGCAGAATTATATGGTCTTCTTCCAGAGGTAGCCTCCGTGTGCCACCTCCAAGCACTGGCTGTGCCCAGGAGATAGAAACACAACAGCTGTTTCTAAGCCAGAAATGTAGGCAGCATGGCCTGTCAAGATCAGGTGCAGACTGGGTGGCTGCAGACGTGACATGGAAGGTCAGGGCCCTGGAGCCCTGGCGCTGGGACAGCCACTGCGGGAACTGGTTCCCCACCTGGGAGGCTCAGCCGAGTGGAAGACTCAAGTGTCTAGCCTTCCCTCACTGGTCTGACCAACAGGCTGCCTTTCAGGACAGAACAGACACGAAGCAGCTCCCCCGACCCCCAGGGAGAGTGCACAGCACTTGCTGAAGTCGGCAGGTGTCCCACTGGCATCGGATTTGTGTGACTCTTATGACCCGTCAACATTTTACCGAGAGAAAGGTGCACTATCAATTTCTGGTTTCTGCTTTCTGAAGTGTTCCGTGATGAAGCCTCCGCTGGGGGGATATGTTTTCTCATTTCCAAATTGATAGGCTTGATGTAAATACAGCTTTTTATTATTTGGCATCCATAGATTATAGTTCTTATGATGGTTAAAAAAAAAAACCTGAACTTGGAACTGTGGAAGACCCAAAGAATTTAAAGGTGTTTCTTTCCAAACTGCTTGCCAGCCACTGGCGGCAAGGCCAGAATGTAGAAGAATGACAGTTGAGAGCTGACTGGCACCATGCAGGGGTGCCCCCCACAGGCACCAGTGGCCTGTCTACCTGTCTATCTGCCTGCCTGCCTGCCTGCCTGCCTGTCTGCCTGCCTGCCTGCCTGCCTGCCTGCCTGCCTGTCTGCCTGCCTGCCTGCCTGTCTGCCTGCCTGTTAGTCTGCCTGTCTGCCTGTCTGCCTGTCTGCCAGTCTGCCTGTCTGCCTGCCTGCCTGCCTGCCTGCCTGCCTGTCAGTCAGTCTGCCTGCCTGCCTGCCTGCCTGCCTGCCTGACTGCCTGCCTGCCTGCCTGCCTGCCTGCCTGCCTGTCTGCCTGCCTGTCTGCCTGTCTTATCTGCCTGTCTATTGGCCTGTCTGTCTGTGTATCTGCATGTCTCATGTGTCAGCCACTGCACTGGTCCAGGCAGGGGCAGGTGGGAAGGTGGCAGACCTGGACTCTGCACCATGCACTGTCTCTGGGCATCTTTCTTGATCAGCCCAGGATGACCACTGCAGGCATCGCCATGAGCACCACCAGCAACCAAACCTCAGAGCATCCAGGGATGACCTTGGCCTGGCCTCGGTGGAGGGGATGGTCCCACACCACCTAATTTTTAAAAACGTTTAAATCCTCCAAAGATGGCATCTGCTCAGCTTGAGCTGGTTCACAACCCCCAGCAACTCACAGCCATTTTCAGGTTCTCTCGGCATGTGGGCATCAGGGCCCTGAGTGTCCAGGACAGACCAGGCCTCCAGCAGCAAGAGTGTCCAGGACAGACCTGGTGTCCAGCAGCGGGGGCCCTGAGTGTCCAGGACAGACCTGGTGTCCAGCAGCGGGGACGCTGAGTGTCCAGGACAGACCTGGTGTCCAGCAGCAGGGGCCCATTGTGTCCAGGACAGACCTGGTGTCCAGCAGCGGGGGCGCTGAGTGTCCAGGACAGACCTGGTGTCCAGCAGCGGGGGCGCTGAGTGTCCAGGACAGACCTGGTGTCCAGCAGCGGGGGCCCAGAGTGTCCAGGACAGACCTGGTGTCCAGCAGCGGGGACGCTGAGTGTCCAGGACAGACCTGGTGTCCAGCAGCGGGGGCCCATTGTGTCCAGGACAGACCTGGTGTCCAGCAGCGGGGGCGCTGAGTGTCCAGGACAGACCTGGTGTCCAGCAGCGGGGGCCCAGAGTGTCCAGGACAGACCCAGTGTCCAGCAGCCTCTCTTTTCTTATTAGACAAGTCCAGCCTGGCGCCACGGTGTCTGCTCTGGGTTCATGGTTACGTTAAGGGGCCTGGCTGCCAGAGCACTAGAATGTCTCCCAGTCCCTGCGGCTCCCTAGTTGGGTGAAGACTCAGGCCTGGTCATCATCCTGTTCACCCCTGGACGGTGACTCATGGGAGAGGGACTGTCCGCAGATCTCCCTGACGAGTGGTGGAGACCCGGGGGGTTGGCAGAGGGACATCAGAGCCTGCGACCTCATAGACGGGCTGATTTTAAGGTGCGTTACTCAGTTAAAGGGAAACATGAGAATTGTGTTAATTCATGGTTAATTTCTTAGGAAAACCTTGATTTTCGTTTCCATGATCGATGAGTGCTTCAACACATGCCCTCAATTTTCCAGGACACTGTTATATTTCAAATGTCTGATCTTGCTGGATTTTTTCTATTCATAAATTCACAAACCCTTAAAGGTGAAAGAAACTGTTTCTCACGTTACCTTATCTAAATGTGGGGTTTGAAACCTGTGACTCAAAGCTTGTCCGTGGTTCCGCTTGGGGCAGCGCAAAGATGGCCAGTCTCTCGCCACACACGTGTGGAATTTAAAGGGGGACTCCGGTAGGAAGGACAGGTGCTGAGTTTCCTTCCTGGCTGGTTCTTGCGGCTCGCAGCAGACTCTGCTGCTCCGGTGTGTGATGGTCCCCAGCCTCCGCCCACTCCTCCCTCCCTACTCCTCTCCTCTCCCCTTCCTCTTCCTCTTGCTTTACAACTGGATGTGAAGCATTTATGTCAGGTTCTGATCTTGAAAAGGCCACCCAGTCCAGCAGCTCCCCCGAAGGAGACCAAGCACGTGTTTAACCGGGACCATGAGCACAGGCGGAGGCCACAGTGAGTCTTGGTGTCGGCTGACGGCTGTGCAGGTCCAATGCCTGATCACAGAGGCACCTACGGGGTCACACATAGACTGGGAGTGGAAGTCCATGTGTGGGAGTGCATTCCCACCGTGGGAACCCCTCCGCGGCAGGGTAGCCACCCCACCCCACACGGGGTCTGTTTGCACAGGCCGGCTGTGAGTCTTTCCCAGAGAGCGCGGCCCTGACTTCGGGCGAGTGGCGCGCCCTTCTCATTCAGAGCTTGCTCCTCCTCCTGGGCAGAAATACTGCCGTTGGAAAGGTCCCAGAGGTTGCTGGGGCTGCTCCTCAGCCCTGGGATGGGGGCGCAGGAGTCGATCTGACAGGCGCACGGGGGGTTCCTCCCGCTGCTTCCATGGCTGCCTTTCCATCAACATGGCTGACGTGTGTGTGGGGGCTGCGTCACCTCACCATGTCACCTCACCATGTCATCCCAAAGGAATCCCACACTGACAGATTTGTTTACTAAAAACAAAAGCCAGGCAGGTGCACAATGAGCTGGGCTTGGACGGAATCACAGAGGCTTCGTCGCCCCACGTTGGGTTATATTACCATGTCCAAAGGTGTGCAGCGTGGCCCGGAGCCCGTGACACTCACGTCACCAGAGCCCCGAAGGCCGAAGTTTCATTTCTTCATTATTTTTTTTAGATGGAGTGTGGCTCTGCTGCCAGGCTGGCATGCAGTCGTGTGATCTCGGCTCACTGCAACCTCCACCTCCCTGGTTCAAGCGATTCTCCTGCCTCAGCTTCCTGAGGAGCTGGGATTACAGGCACGTGCCACCACGCGGTTTCGCCATGTTGGCCAGGCTGGTCTCAATCTCTTGACCTCAAGTGATCCGCCCACCTCAGCCTCCCAAAGTGCTGGGATTGCAGGCATAAGCCCCCGTGCCCATCCAAAGCTTTATTTCTTAGGACTGTCCTCTGGGCAGGGTGAGAGCAGGATTGAAGTTTTTTCCTGCAAAAGATGTCACACACACTGTTTCTTCTTTAATCTGTTTCAGACCACACAATTTAACTTCCGGGCGTTGGTGAGTGAAAAGCATGTTTTCCCATTAATTGCCTCCTCATCCTTTTAAATCCAGCCGCATCTTCCTTAGAAGGCTGAACCTTTGTTCAGCCCACGAGAGGCCATTCACACAGAAATGAGCTGTGCTGCTGGACTGCACGGGGCCCACACCTGCTCTGGAGGAAATGCGTCTTCGTGGCAGCCACTGTGGCAGGATGCGGTTACTACGCTTGGTTTTTTTGAAACCAAACACTTGTCTGTCCATTTAAGCAAGTCCTAGAGGACTTCTGCCATGCAAGCCTTTGATAACATTTTCTTTCAGTTATTTTTTTACGTAACTATCCAAACGGCCTCTTAGAAATGTGAGTTGTTTTCAACAGAACATCGGTTAGATGCCATGGAGGATAGGATAGAAAAGGTAACTGGACTAGGATGGAGTCTTTAGAGATGACAGTCTGGCAGAGGAGAGACATGAGATCAAAGACAAGACTAATACAGGCAGGAAGGGATGCATCACAAAAGATCTAAAAAGGAGGAGAAGCTTTCCTCCTGAAGGGGCCCAAGGACGTTTGTAGAGAAAATGGCCTGGTGTTTCACCATTTCAATTTTTTGGTTTTGGTTTTGGCTTTTTGTTTTGTTTTTCAGAGATGGGATCTCACCATGTTGCCCAGGCTGGTCCTAAACTCCTGGGCTCAAATGATCCTCCCACCCACCTCAGCCTCCCGACTCGCTGGGACTGTATAGGTGCACACCACCACATCCAGCTCTAATGTTTCACAATTTCAGATTGATCATCTTCCCTGTAATCAGGTCTTAGTGGGGCTTCAAAAGAGGTTTTTTTTTAAGTGTGTGTGTGTGTGTGTGTGTGTGTGTGTGTGTGTGTGTGTGTGTGTTTGAGACAGAGTCTCACTCTGACACTCAGGCTGGAGTGCAGTGGCATGATCTTGGCTCATTGCAACCTCTGCCTCCCAGGTACAAGCGATTCTCCTGCCTCAGGCTCCCAAGTAGCTGGGATTACAGGCTTTCCACCACCACACCCAGCTAATGTTGTATTTTTAGTAGAAACAAGGTTTTGCCATGCTGGCCAGGCTGGTCTCGAACTCCTGACCTCAAGCGATTCTCCTGCCTCGGTCTCCCAAAGTGCTGGGATTAGAGGTGTGAGCCACCGTGGCCAGTTGAGTTGTTTTTAATTTTACCTGTTTAAGGTGTACTACCTGATGTTCTGACACATGCAGACGTTGTGAACGGTGCCCACGGTGAAGCTGATGCCTGTGTGTCTCCTCGCGCAGTCGCCATTTCTCTGTGTGGTGAGGATGCCTGCCGTCTACCCCCTTGGCAAGTCTCTGTGCCCAACACTCTTTCCAACTGGAGTCACCACGCTGAACCCCAGGTCTCCACAACTCACCCGTCCCAGCACTGAACATTTCTTTCTACCTTTGGATCGATGGCTCCCCATTCCGCCGCCAGCCTCTGACAGCCCCCTTCTTCTCTGTTCCTGAGTTCTTCCTTTTCAGGTCCCACGTGTGAGTGAGATCGTGGTGCGTGTCCTTCTGTGTCCGGTTTATTTCCTTTAACGTCCTGTCCTCCAGGTTCAACCGTCTTGTCAAAAATGACAGGATTTCATTCTTTAAGGCTGAATGCTATTTCGTTGTGTATGTGTCACATTTTCTGTACCCATTATCCATTGGTGGACACGTGGGTGGCTCCAAATCTTGCTGATTCTGAATAGTTCTGCCATAGACAAAGGGGCACGGGCATCCCTTCCACACGCTGATTTTATGTCTTTCGTTAAAAAGAAGTACACACCTTGGGGTTGTGTACTTCTACACCCCAAGGTGGGATTGCGGGATCGTATGGTGGCTCCAGGCCATTTCTTCAGGCTCTGCACACTGTCTGCTGTCATGGCGGCCCGAGCTCACGTTGCCACCATGGTGTGTGATGTGAGCGTCCCTCTCCTCCACATCCTCACCGGTACTGGCTGTCTTCCGCGTTTCGGGGGCAGCGCCCCGAGCAGGTGCAAGGTGCAAGGCGCGGTGGTCTGATTGGCATTTCCCTGACGGCCGAGGACGTCCAGCCCCTTTTCACATACCTGCTGGCCATGTGTCCGTCTTCTTTGGAGAAACGTTTGTTCAGGTCCCTTGCCCATTTTTAGTTGGGTTATTGGCTTTTTTGGTTCATTTGCTGATTAGATACTTAGCACTCAAAAAAGACCTAGAGTGCAGAGGCCCCATGTTCCTCTCCATCAATGTTGATTTGAAGCGTAGGTGGCGTGGCCGTTGTTCCACACCTGTGGGTGATTCAACGGGTGAAGGGAAGAGTGAGCTTGCGCCCGGTGCATCTGTGGCTAGGGCTGACGTAACATGGTGCCGCAAACTGGTTGTTTTCAAACAGCAGTAGGGTGTCCTCGCAATTCTGGAGGTTGGAAGTCTGAGACCCAGGTGTGAGCAGGGTCGTACTCTCTGAAGCCCATGGGGGAAGATCCCTCATGGCCTCTGCAGTGTCTGTGGCTGCCAGACACCGAGGGTGTGGCATGGGTGGCTGTGCCACTCCATCTCTGCCCGTCTGCACACGACCTCTCTCTGTGTCTGCGCATGGCCTCTCTCTCTGTGTCTGCACCGCTCCGTTTCTGCCTGGCTGCATGTGGCCTCTCTCTGTGTGTGCACCACTCTGTCTCTGTCTGCACGTGACCTCTCTCTGTGTCTACACGTGGCCTCTGTGTCTGCATGTGGCTCTCTCTGTGTCTGCACGTGGCTCTCTCTGTGTCTGCATGTGCCTCTCTCTGTGTCTGCCCCGCTCCGTCTCGGCCTGTCTGCACGTGACCTCTCTCTGTGTCTGCACGTGGCCTCTGTGTCTTCATGTGGCCTCTCTCTGTGTCTGCATGTGGCCTCTGTCTTCATGTGGCCTCTCTCTGTGCGTGTCCTCTCTCTGTGTCTGTGCCTTCTCGAGGTGCTTCCCTCTTTTTCCGAGGACACAGTCATGTTGAATTGGGACCCACCCTCATAGGCTCAGTTGCATCTGCAAAGATCCTATTTCCAAATAAGGCCACATTCGCAGGTACCGGGGTCAGGACGTCAGTGTAAGCTGTGGGGAGGACACCGTTGAACTTGTAACAAACAGCAATGTGGTTTTTCAATCTACAGTCATAAACTTACTCAGCTGGGTCAAATCACAGCCAAAGTCTGCATTTCCTGCTCCTTGGTCACCTGCCCGAATTACTGAACTTCTCCACCTGCTGCCGCTGAACAGGCGTCAGGAGACCCCATGGTGCATGCTGCTGGGTCCTTGCCGGTGAATCGGGATGGGTGGGGTTCACAGAGCCTGGTGGCAGCAGCCTTTAACCCCAGCGATGGGTGATCTCTGAGGACCACTGGCTGACCACTGCCATTCCTGCTGGAATGATACAGCAAAGTGCAGCCTCACTCCCCTCCCCGCCCCAGGCCCACTGAGCAGGCACGTGTGCAGCCATCAAGGGGACACCGAGGCGCAGGGATGCAGCACTGGAGAAGAAGCTTGTAAAACAGGGGAGTGTCCATTCCCCTCCAAAGCGTGGTGCAGCCATCCACGCCTGTGATCCAGCTCTTAAGGCTCGTTTTCCGGCCATGTTGGTGATGTTTGGTTCCATCCAGGAACGGCGGTGTCTGCTTCTCTCTAGGAAGAGTGATCCCAGGCTCTTACTATGTAGTCTGAGGGTGTCGTGGGTGGCTCTGGAATGCCACAGCACCCAGGGACAGACCCCCAGGGATACTTTGCCATCAGCCTCTGTTGGGGTCTGTCCCCTCAGCACTTCCAGCCAAGGGCCTGACACACAACAGGTGCTCAGGTGAGCAGGTGGCCACGGATGCCGAGTTCTTATCCTTCACCAAACAGGAAGTGCTAAAAATGGCCATTTCCGGAATTCAACAATACAGTTTGTAAACTGCCATTCCAATGAACTGCATTAAGATTAAATAAGGACCCTGGGTCGTTATTTAATTCCTGAAGAGACGGTTTTAGATTTCTCGAAGATTTGTGACACAAACCAATCTTAACTTGATTACTTCTGAAAAATCCTGTTTCCAAATGAGGTCACATCCACAGGTGCCATTTCACCTGTGAACAGAGACCAAGCCCAGGAAAAAGAGCACCGTGAAATTTCCCCTGACTGGAAACGGAAGCTGACTTGACGGGGATTCTTACTGATGTTCTGAGTTAACTTTCTGCAGTGGATTCTGAGGTGGACTGGTCAGGTGTGGCAGCTGAAAGCTGGAAACAGATGTGGACACCACACCGCTTTCCTCCTAGGTGGGGTTGCTATGTGCCGACTCCAAGGAACACAAGCTAATGTGATCAGATCCGCGAACAGCTTGTAATATCAGTACCCAGTCGGGCTGCCTGTTTGTTTGATTTAGTAAATTCCCCTCTCTGCTTTTATACACAGTGACCTAAAAAGAAATATTATTCCCCAGAGTGCCTTTGGGATTGTTTGTTTAAATTAAGTTTCATCTGGATTTAATCTTAACCAAATCTTCAGAGAGCCACGAAGGCGCCCCATAATGAAGTGTGGGCGCGAGAGCCAATGAGTGCGGCTTCCAGACCGCGCGGCTCCCCCCAGTCCACGGGGCTCCGTAATGACACACTTGGGCAGCAGGAGCCGAGTGCCGCGTGATTAGTTTATGGTCGAGATCATTGTATTTTTATTACACTCATAAAATCTGTGTTTTTCCTCATTTTCATAATAGCTTCCATGAGCTTCTCTACCTTCCGAAGGCACATTAAATTGTTCTGTGATGGAAGTACTGATGTGGTGAGCAGGTTAGAAAGCCTGAAAAGCTTCGCCTAAGAAACATGCTTTGAATTGTCATCTCGTGCTGGATGGGCGCTAAGGAAAAAGGAAGTGTGTGAATTTGAGCATAATTCGTATTTATTTGTGGGCTTTTCGTCAATGTTCCAGATGGTTCCATGAGCTTCTGACGTACATGATACACAATGACGTGCCCTAAAGGTATTGACTCTTTGAGCCCCACGACAACATACATAATATTAAAAGTGGAGAATGTCACGCGTGTGTGTGATTTGTAAAACATAAAGGGGGAGTTCAGTAACACGCACTGTGATGACAGCATTTTATATTTGAGATGGGTGTGTTTTTAAAATAACAAGATTCTTTTTTTGAAGGTAGGGACCATGGCCTCCTCTGTCTTTATTGGGTGCTTTGTAGATGCCACGCAGGTCTGAACGTTACTGTTAAGTGATTATTTAAAAACTGACCAGGACGAAGGTCCTGATCCAAAGCTCCAAACCAGAAGCACAAAGGAATGGTGGTGGGCATTCCTCCAACATCACCAAAACCCAGAAAATGAGGATCCTGAGCTCCTCCAAGGGCTAATCCAGGCTGGGCTCTTGGGCTAACCCGCAGGTGCCTCTGACTGCATCACACTCAGAGTAAGGTGACCAGCAAAGGGCTGGAGGGAACGGCCAGCCGAGTCCAGACAGAAGTAACTGGAAGGAGGACGGGAAACGGACAGGTGCTGTCCAGCTGTAGATAAGAGAGTGCAGCTAAGGCAGGTCGAGGGGCAGGGGAGAGGCTGGGGGAGCGGTATTGCAGCAGTGCAGGAGTGTCGCCCCAGGGTCCCGTCCTGAGCGGCGGGTCAGGGTAGTAGCTGTCAGTTCCCAGATGGAGCTCCTGACCCGAGCCCAGGTAGAGGGTTCACACGTTGTGGGTCCTCTCAGTGAGCTGGGGTCCCCATCCACCAGCTTGGACTTGAGGTGCTCCTTGTAAGCCAGGATGTCTCCAGGCCACTTGGTGACTGTCTGCTTCTCACAGACCCAGACTTCCCGTGCAGCCCGCGGAAGGAGTCTGAAGTCGTGGCTGACCAGCATTGTACCACCCTCAAGCTCATTGATGGCACCTGCCAGGGCGTCCATGGTCTCAACGTCCAGGTGACTGCTGGGCTCATCCAGGAACAGCATGTGGGGGTCCTGCCAGGCCAGCCAGGCCAGACACACTGGGCACCTCTGCCCGTCTGACAAGCTCGGAGCGGGCTCACCTGCTGTTTCCCAGTGATCTTCCTCATTTCTTCCTTCTCCTGATCTCTGGGTAGCACTTCATCATGTACTCCAAAGGCAGGAGCGCTAAGTCCAGCCGCTCTCGTGAATGCCGATGGTCACGCCCTATCTCGACGTGCGAGTGTTTTCAGAACCCGCTGTCCATGGGTGGTCGCTCTCCAGTCAGCAGCTTCAGGAGCATTGACTTCCCTGCCCTGTTGTCCCTACAGGGCCACTCCTGTGTCAGGGGCAGTTCCAAATTCTAGGTGACTGGAGGGGCAAGGCCCGTCTTTTGTATACCCGAAGCTCACATTTGCACCGTCATGACGGGTGGCGGGATCTTGCCGCATGGGGGGAAATAAAATGACAGTGTCTCGTCGCCCATGACCCTCTCTGTCAGTCCTGAGGCCGTCGTTTTCTGTTGCGTCTTTTCCTTGCCCTGGGCCTGCCGGGCTGGCTTGGCACTGCCGTGAGCAGAGCTCACAGTGCAGCTCTTCATGTGCGCGGTCTGAGCTGGCTCCCAGCGAAGCCTCTCCACCTGCTCTCCTCCGGCTTCAGCTGCGTCTTCACAGACTGATCATAATCACCTGTATAATACTTCAGTCTCTTGTCGTGCATGTGAATATGTTGGTACAGGCACTATCCAGAAAGTCCTGGGAGTGGGAGGCGAGGGCCAAGATGCGCTGAAAAGTTTTTAGTTCTTCTTCCCACCATGCGCAAGCATCTAGGTCCAGGTGGCTGGCAAGCTCGTCTGGAGCAGCATGAAGGGCTGGATGAAGAGGGCCCTGGCGAGGGCACCCCTCATCCTCCAGCCCCCGCTGAAGTCCCGTAGCTTCTTGCGCCACATGGCAGGTGCCACACTCAGTCTGCGCAACATCTGCGAGGCCTCGTCTCTGCCTTGTCGGCTTCCAGCTCCTCCGGGCGCTCATGGAGCTCCACGAGCTTCTCACACTCCATGTCCTCATGAGCCAGCTGCTCCGCCTCCCTCTCCAGCGTGGCCCGCTCTGTGTCAGCGTCCGTCCCATGCTGCAGGGGTGTCTCAAGTCAGACGGTCAATATCGATGTGCTCAGGGATGGGCACTTCAGGTTCCCCATCGCAGAGAGCAGCACAGACTTTCCAGTTCTGTGTAAGCCAGTGAGGCCACAAGGACGGCCTGACTTTAATTCCAGTTTGGTATCGCTGAGCAGCTCCGGCCCGTGAAGGGCGAGTGAGAGGTGGATGATGTGAACGTCGGTACTGTTGGGGTCAGAGGTCAGGACACCAGTGAGGCTTGAGCGGCAGCTTTCTTCCTCTCAAAGTCCTGGAGCTCCTTGTCAGCAAATCCACTTCTGTGGTCTCTCTGCCACTGGCCTCGTTTCTGTCCTCTGCCGCCCGCGGTTCTGTGACAGCAGCTCCGTTTTCTTCACGTCCTTGTCTGGGCCGCTGCCCGGCTTGGGCCGCCTCCTTTGATTTGGCCGCCTTCTTCCTGACCAGCTCAGAGGGCATGATGATGACCCCCAGCGGGAGGGCACTGTTCTTTCAGGGATCCAGGCCTCCCACTCGGCCTCTGTCGCAACAGAGCTGCTCCTGGCTTCCTCCAAGAACAAGATCTTAATTGGATTTTTATATCTGTTTTTAAAAGAAATAGAAACTCTCTTGGACACCAAATTTACATCTAAATGCAGTTGCTTATAAACATTTCTGCCAAGTTAATGTAATCCATTGCAGAAAAAACAGACCCCTCTTCACTCTATAATTTAATATGCTAATAAAGATCTACATCAATGTGCCCCACAGGATTAATGGTTTTGGGTAATTAGGCTGTAAATGTTAATATGGAGGTTTACAGCCACAAGTAGTCAGTTGTGTTTGCAAAGAAACGAAGTCAGAGGACTTTGTGTCTTTGTGATTTCTGTGTTTAACTGTGGTGCTTATGTGTGCTTATTTTGTTTCAGTGTGGCTGATAAGAATTAGTAAATCAATCTGGGATTTGTTTTAATCCGAATAGTGTTGCGATATTTCAGCGTAAACCAATGAAATTCCAGCAGGACAGTGTTACTTTCTGTGACATACTTTGAAAAGAAGCCTTTCAGAGGCCGCTTCTGATAGGACAGCAGTTTCACGAAGCAACACGCTTCTCTAGGTGTGCAGAATTATCCCAGCCACAGTAAGGGAGGGTGTCCGCCAGTTTCTGCTCACGCCGCCTCCGGAAGTGCCCGCCTGTTGGCTGTGATGTGTTTATTACAGAAAGTTCCCTTTACAGATCAAAACTGGAAAGCCACATGGCTGAACCTAGAACAGAGAAAGCTCTAAACAGTGTGGGATAAATTCGCTGGGTTTCTTAATATTTCATGGAACACGCAAGCTATGAGCCAGTGCACTCAGAGACACTCAGGCAGCCATGGGGTGGATGTGTCTGACCAAAATGAAATCAGAGTCCTGTGGATGGAATACATGTGGGTCGTGCCTCTGAGTGCAGTAACAACACGTGTCACGCGGTGATGAGATGGTCACGCCGCGGCCACGGGCCTTCTCTGTCTGCAGATGGTGTGGGAGAGCGGCTGCGTGGTGATCGTCATGCTGACGCCCCTAGCGGAGAATGGCGTCCGGCAGTGCTACCACTACTGGCCGGATGAAGGCTCCAACCTCTACCACATCTACGAGGTACTCACAGCAGAGCCACCCGGGCCAGGACCTGTCCACTGGGCGGGGAGCACTGGGGCCTGCTCCTCCTCCAAGTGGGATCTTAGGGCCCCGTGCGGGAGGGCCCACGTCCCCCACATTGAAGGGATCGAGGCTGAGCCACCCCCAAGGGCCATGCTGCCCATGTGGATGCTTCACACGTCTGTGTAATCATGAAGCAGACGTGCGTGGCGTGGTTTTCACTTTTTAGGTTTTCTAAATCCAAATGCTGAAGTAGAGAAAACACCCGCCTGAGCGCGTCTCTCGTCCCACATAACAGGCCTTTAAATGGGGTCTGTTTTTGAAAAGAACCCTGCCTGCTGCCATCCTACCTGCTTACTGATGGCAGCGCCTGAGCCTGTGGCCTTCCGTGGCTCTACGTGGAGTTTTGTGGCTGGATCATGTGACCTTTTTATTTGAGGATAACCTGCTGACAAGTTTATTCTGTTGCTGGATTTTCTGCCCACGTCAAGAATGAACTAAATAGACTCAGGCAATTAAGCCAGCTCTAGAATGCATGCTTTGGTTCCGTTTTGCATTAAAATGAGTGAGAATGCCAAAGCCCCCAGCAGGAAGCGTGTTAGAGGCTTAAACGTGAACCCAAAGCCACGCAGCCGTGGCTGTGGGGTTCCTGCAGAAAGGAGGAGACTGGGCGGCGCCTGAGCTACACCTCCGAGAGCCTCGCTCATCCTGCTGTGCCTCCAGGTGCACCGTCGACGCCGGAGTCTCACTTAGAGGGGGGCCATTAGAAGAACACGGAGTTGTGTTGATGGTTTTGTTTCAAGTGAAGTTTTTCTCTGGTTACTTTTCTTGAGGATTTATGTCACATAGACATGCAAAAGACAAAAAGTGGGATAGTTTGGATTGTCACTTTTTGGAAAATCATTTGATCAAGCCCCTAAATAACATTAAACAACACACACTGCGCGGAGCTGTCTTTAAATCTTCACATTGGGAAGGTGGGCGGGGCCGCTGAGCCGAGGGAACCTGCCTGTGCTGTAAAACGTGGCCTCTTCAGCGCACCCCCTCTCCATCAGATGTCGCTCGGGGCTCCTCAGGGCCTGTGGTTCGGTTCACGACATCCACGCCTGTCTGTCTCCCTCCCTCCTCTCCCACCTCAGGTGAACCTGGTCTCCGAGCACATCTGGTGCGAGGACTTCCTGGTGAGGAGTTTCTACCTGAAGAACCTGGGAACCAGCGAGACGCGCACCGTGACCCAGTTCCACTTCCTTAGCTGGTATGACCAGGGAGTCCCTTCCTCCGCACGGTCCCTCCTGGACTTCCGCAGGTATGACGCGCAGCCGGCCGGCGGGGCAGTGTGTGCTGAGTGTGTGCAATGCCAGCCTCCCCTGCTTCCCTGTGTCAGCTCCACGGAGGGAAAGGGAGCGAGGGGAAGGAAGGTTCTGTCACCTGCACGTTAGTTGTGAGCGATTTCCCAGTTTCAGAGCCATTAAAGTGTGAGGCGGAAGAGGCGTCTTAGAATTGTGGAAATATGGTCATTATTTTTGAGAAGATTCTTCAACTCACAAGGAGCCCTCAAGGGTGTGTGTCACAAGATGTTGGTGACTCAAGCTCAGGTTTTCAGGTTGGCTTCTCATCTGGCTGCCTGGGATGAACAATTTAGTGAGCGCAGGCTCCGACGCCACCCTGGACCATCTTGGCGGAAAGCCGCATGGACACAGCCCACGGCTAATCTGTGTTTTTAGGGCTATTTTGAAACTGACCATTTTTTTAAAATCCAGTTTTTTGTTCATTGCCCCAGTCAGCCAGTCACCCAGTAAGCTGTCAGGTTTTAGAGCGTGTTTATTGAACTGTTGAAATGAATGCTGGACTCTGTCGTACAGGAAGAAATTGACAATGAAAAACAGCAGCATTTAGGACACAGCTTTGATTGTGACAAACAGGCCACGCTGGCTAGGTGGCGGTGCTGAGTGAACAAACACCACAAAGAAAATGAAATTGTCAACGGCATCCATGGCCAAGCTCTAAATTTTAGAGAGTATATCTTACATTTAACTGACCAGAAGTCTGCCTATTGAGGAAAATAGATAAATATCGAAACAAGGAGAATAAGAACAAAATGCATTTAATCCGGCGCCATGCCACTGTCACAAAGTGACTTGATCCTGAACAACTACTCATCCTGAGTCTACAGTTACGTAACTGGAGGGAGGCAGGGTGACAAGACAGGGCTGTCATAGAGAAGGGGTTTGGAGTTCTCTGTGAATTCTTCAATTTGTGTATTGCAGATGCTGAAGCTTATGATGATACTATTTCTTTTGCCTTTTAGTCTATGTTGAAAAGCAAAATACAGTTTTTTTGCAATTTGAATCGATAGCGTGTGAAAGAGCCTCTCCAAGGAGACATGGGGATCCCAGCCACAGCACATTCAGTGACCCCTCCCCCGGGACGCAGACCCCAAAACAGCTACTGTACACAATTCCCTCCTCGCCCACCTCGATTTCCTGGCCATTATGCACATTTTCTCAATATAGATTTACTTCTAAAGACATACTATGCAGAAATCTTACATCATTTCCTGAAATAGAGTCTTCAAAACACAGTCATTCCTGGCAAAATGGATGTAGCCACAAAGACGGTAATTCCTCTTCACACCCCGTCTCTGTGTTCATCCGGTGTGTTTGCACATATATGCACATGGGCACGTCGCTAGGTCCATATCCATATATGGACTGGAGCATATACATCACCAACCCTCTGTGTTGACGATTCATCACAAAGAAAACTTGGATTCCCAGATTTCCCTCGCTCCAGGGTCTGAGGAGATACAGCCTAAGAAGGTTTTTGTTAAATTCAAAAGCTAATGAGCCCCCAGACACGGCTTGGAAAGCCACATCAGAGTAGGAAGGTTTCCTTGCCTGCCTCACTGGGCACTGTCCAGCATTTCAGCCAAGGCCGCCTCCCCTGTGTTATCTGGACAGTAGGTTTGGATGATCGCATTTTCAGAAAGCGTCACGCTTAGACACACATTTCGGGTGGCCGATTTTCTCTATAAAATAGCCACCCCAATTTCAGCGACCGGGAAGGTGAGGCCACTTCTGAAGACACCGGCCATCTTCACGCTCCAGGGTTTCTTATCTTTGAACAATAGACAAGGCATTCTCACTCTGGCCTGGCGCATTCGCCAGGCACCGAGATGTGTAATTAAATATTTCTGGAGCCCAGAGGGAGCACATTTACACTTTAAAGAGAAACTGCTAAGAGATAATTAGCATCACATGTGAGGGCTTTGCTTTAAAAACTTCTCTCTCTCTCTCTCTCTCTATTACCCTCTCCCTTCTTGCCGTGTGCCATGGCACGCACTAACGCTGCTCACGGTAAAATGGACAAACCCTTACCTTGCCAGCTAATTAGCGGTGGCCAGTGTCATTTTTGTGATGTTGCAGCTAGTAATATGAGCCCAGTTGCATAGTCACAAAAGTGATCATTGGAAACTGTGACTGCACTGCGGGGCACTGTGGGAAGCCCCTTTTCTGAGCCTCTAACGACCTCTGACCTTGCTTGCTGTGGTTTGCGTGACGGTGCGCTCTCACCCGGTGACCGGGGTTGGTTTGTATCACTAACCGTTCTTTCCCAGTGAATTCCTGTTGTTGAAGTGTCTGTAGTATCAACTCTTCTTACTGTTGGAGACCTTTTGCTCCTGGTGCTCTGTTCTGACGGAGTCCAACGAGGCGCTCTGTCAGATTCCTGAATAACCCGTGCCCGGCCTCATAGGTCAACCGGATGGGCTCTTGTGTTCAGTATGTCGTGGTTTTGCCTATTTGTGATGCTTTGCGTGTAATAATACAAGTGCACAATCCTTTGTAAATAAAGTCCTAACCCATGCCACACCCTGCATCTACACTGCACGTGTCCTTGATTGCCTGTGGTTTTTGTAAATGGATGGAGCCCAAGGCGGAGGCTGGTATGGATACGAAACTACAGTGAAACCTTCCCAAGGCTGCCGAGGCCAGCAGGCACACCATGTCTGAGAAAACAGTATCTGACATACACCGTGAGGTAGAGACAGGAGTTTCAGGATTGAGGCCACCATAGCCACGAACTCATTCGCTAGGAGCATTTCTTAGCCAGAGGGGTTGTGACCGCATTTTGCCAGAGCAGGAGCTGACCTGCTGTCCATGAGCCACTACCGTCTACTGACTTGATGCTCCGTTTCCTCAACCCAGCACACTTCTTTACAGGGTACCCGGCTGTGTGGGTTTGGGGTTTGGTGGTTTTACTGTGCCGTTTTTTGTGTGCTTGGTCTCATGAGGAAAAATGAGCAACCCTTGGCGACTGACGTGTGTGGACGTGCAGAAGCTGAGTTCAGTCTTTACGTAGAGTGCACCCCGAAGCGCAGAGCACAGTGGGAAGCTGGAGGAGCAGAATGGAGGTCGTCCACATGTGCAACATTCAGAGGCTGAGCCATGTCCAGCAAACTCCTCTGCCCAAGGCGAAAGGCCTTTCAAAGCAGAGCCGCTCACCATCTGTTATAACAGTAGAACCTGCTTGAGCCTACACGTGGACACATGGGCACATCCACACTCACGTTACGCACGTGCATGCAGGCTCCGCTGTCACATGCATGCAACATGCACACACACGGTCCTGACTGAGCCAGAGGGCCTCCCACCCTCATGCTGGGGTGCACCCCTGGGGCCTGGTATCTGTTCTGTCATCAGGGGCCCTCCATGCTTTACTGCCTGAGTCAGGAATGGGAAATTGTGGAGGTAGACATAAGTGGGTCTGTTTTCCAACCTGTTTATTCTCCAAGGACCCAGAATGTTCACGGCATTCTGGCGTAACGTGCTGTCGCCTTTAAAAGGTTCACTGTGCTGTCCCCCGCCTGTCCCCAAAGCCTTCACACCACCTGTGCCCCGGAAGCAATAAACGCCTCTAACAGACACGGTGATATGGCCCAGGGGGCCCTGCTGGTTTTGCGTGTCTGAGCCCGCCCCGTCTTCTAGCACGTGGCTCGTGGTTCACAGACCAGAGGCCAGTGCAGATCAAGTGTGGCCCGGCTGGGCTGTGGCTGCAGCCCACCTGCAGGTCTAGGGTCTGCCGCTGTCCCCTCAGACTGGGGGTTCACACTCCACCAGAAGGGCCTTGTTCTGATAACTCCTGAACAGGAGGAGAGGAGGGGAAAGCCCCAGGGTTTGGGCTCTGCCATGTTCCGGCACCCCTCAGCTCGTCGGTCACTGCACACTCTCCTCCGTCTCCCTCCACAGCCACCTGCCCCTCTCGGCTTCAAAGCTTTGTGGCAAAGCAGCCAGTTGATGGAATGTTCACTTTCCACTGACTGTTTGGTGCCGGACAGACAAGCCTTTGCGAAGAAACGCCACGTTTCCCGTTGATGACCCGTACTTCCATTTTGTTTTAATTCGTTTCTTGTAGGCGTTCATGCAGCACATCCCCTCCCCACATTCTTTTTTCCAATAAACTGAGATTCTGTCTTTAATTTTACTTATTCAGAAATATTTCACTGACAACTCTCATGGACTTCATAAACATGTTTAATTGTTTCATTGAATTAATTTAAAAACAAAAAAACCTGGAGTTTACAGAGTGAGTTGTAAATCAGCCCTCTGTTTTGATTTAGAGGTTGGTTATGAAATCTTAAATGTATGCTCATAGCTAATTTTCACAACTTCTGATCTGAAATCTGCACAATGAAGTTGTTTGTATAATCAAAGGTATAAACATGGAAAGGACTTGTCTTGGACATCCTAGAGGTTTCTCCGTAATTTGGATATCCTTACTAATGCTGACAGGTCAAGAACGACCTTGAAGATGCTGTTTTTAGTACAGAAATAACAGTTTCCAATATGATGTCTAGACTGAGAAATTTTGAGCATAAACTACAAAACTCAAAAATTGTACTGAAGATTCAAGATATGTTGCAACAGAAGGTCAGGTCAACATAAGCAGAAATAGAAAGAGGACTGCAGGGATGGGTCAGGCAGGGCGGGCTGGGAGTCCACGGGTTCAAAGCCTGCCATCCCTCCTTGGAAGGAGAAAGCAGAGTAAACGTGTAAGGCTTGGTTTTAAAGCTCCGATTAATAACGTCATGTTGAGAAGAAGAATTAATGTTTGATATTGTGTATAATTTTTATTTTCTCTGTCAAAACAAGTGATTGCAAAATGATTTCAAAGACACTGACTTTGTGCTTTGTTTTAATAGTTATTTTGGATAACACAGAGTCTTAGTACACAACTATAATTTTTATATCTCTTTTTATTTCAGAAAAGTAAACAAGTGCTACAGGGGCCGTTCTTGTCCAATAATTGTTCATTGCAGGCAAGTACAACTTTTCCTGGATTAAGAAGTCTTTGCTACTTCAAAAAATAATCTATGCAATTGAATACAGAAGCTTAACTTTCTGATTGCTTAATAAATATAACTAACTGGCACTTCTAAAGGCAAACAAAAATATGAACTTGCTTTTCTATGACATATGGGTAAATACAATCGGGCACTGCTTGTATTATGCCTGTATAAACTGCACATGTCTTTTTTTTTTTTTTTTTTTTCCTTGGAGACAGAGTCTTGCTGTGTCACCCAGGCTGGAGGGCAGTGGTGTGATCTCGGCTCACTGCAACTTCCAACTCCTGGGTTCAAGCGATTCTCCTGCCTCAGCCTCCCCGAGTACCTGGAACTACAGGCATGGGCCACCACACCCAGCTAACTTTTTTGTATTTTTAGTAGAGACAGGGTTTCACTGTGCTAGCCAGGATGGTCTCGAACTCCTGGCCTCAAATGATCCGCCCACCTTGGCCTCCCAAGGTGCGGGATTACAGGCGTGAGCCACCACGCCCGACCTCACATGGCCTACTTTCTAGCTGCTCACGGTGTAGGGTCCTGCCTTCTGTTCACACATGTGCACGTCCTGCTGCCTTGTTCTTAAACGCTATGATGCCATGAAACAAGAGCATCGCGGCAGTGTGTTCAGCCGATCGCATTGTCTCCACCACCAGGACGTTCAGCAGAGGCTTGCACCCCTCTGCAGATGTTGAGAACTGCTTGGGGCCAGTTATGAACAGGGACACAATCTGTCATTAGAAGAGGGACAGCCTCCTCCAGCTTCTCATGTGGGTTCAGGCCTCTGGGTAGAAATTCAGTGACTCATATCCTTAAGTAGGTTAAACCTGCACCAATAAGAATGGATTTTACTCAAAGAAAACTCAACCTGATAGTACTGTCTCTGCTGGACTGGATACCCAACTCTTTTTGGTGAGAAAGTCACACTCCCTTTTCCTAGACCTGTCTTATGGAACGTTCTTCCTGCCCAGGATACAAAGGAAACCTGCCTGCAGCAATGACGAGCCGTGTCTGCCAGTCCAATGAGGAAGCATGTGTCTGTGTGTGCATTCCCGTCTAGGAGAGAGGAGGGTGAAATAGATTACGGTTTGTTATCCTCAAAGAGTAGAGCAGAACATCTTTTACCCACAAATGTATGGAGACAAGCTACTCTTAGTTGGAAGGTTTTTGTAGTATGTCTTAAAATATTCGTGTGAATATACGCTATGCGTAGAAGACACGGGAGGAAAGCGCTCAGCGCCCAGAATGCTCGCCGTGGCCCTTGCAGTGCGCGGAGGGCAGCTGGGGGCACCCCTCTGCCCAGGGCGACCCCTCTCCGCCTTGCTGAGGCCACGCGGGTGTGACCGTGTGAACCGGCCGTTTCTGAAGCCTTTGCCTTCCCAACTGCAGCTTTTCTCAACCGTTTGAGGAAACATGTTAAAGCCAAAACGCCCTGATTCTTTACGATCAGAAGATCCACCTGTCGGCTTCCAGTCATTTCTTGGGATTGCAGATGGCATGGAGAGCGGAACTGAAAGCCGGTGGTGTGCCGGCGCTCACTTCATTCCTGAAGGCTTGAAATGGAAGCGTATTGTTTTCCTGAAAGTCACAATCGATTTTGCTTAGATTATTAATGTAAAAGGTCCTCCATTTGAAAGCCAGTCACAGATGTGAGAACAAGCCCTATTTGCTTTTAAGAGGGTCTCTCAGACTCATGCAACGCAGTGAGGATGTCTGCATGGGGACAGGAAACGGTCCCCCCGACATTCCTCACGAGAAAGGATGGTGCTCAGGCGCCTCTTCTTCCAGAAAAAAAAAGGGGATTTTCTTTTTTTTCCCTTTGCTATTGTTGAGGCATTATTCAAAACATTTTTACAACTCTAGCCCAGATGGTAAATATTTCCATTACAGCTGGTGGGATGAGAAAGAGGTGAAATGAGAGGCTCTTTAAAGAATACACTGAGTAACGACGGTGACGTCAGTGTCTTCTTCCGAGGGGGAGGACCGCTGTTTAGAAAGGGCGGCGGCGGCCTGGGGGACATGCCCAGTGTGCCTGCCTGCGTGAGCGGCCAGCCTGGCCGCCTGGCACCCCCCGCCTCCGCTCAGGAGGTTGCCCAGCAACCCCAGGGAAAGCATGCTGCAGATATTTTCGATACAAATGGCATCAACTCTGCCACAGTTAAACATGTAGTTCATCTTCTTCTTGCAAAATTTGCCACATCTTTGGCCAGAGACGGGAGCGAGGAAGAGGAAACCCCTCCTGAGAGCGGCAGCTCATCCCGCAGGCTCGAAGCCCGCAGCGTCCTCCCTTCTCCCTTCACTTGGATTCTCCCAGCCCACGTCCCTCCTCCCCTAACAGCCGCCATCCTCCTTCCCTGTGGCCGGCCCCTCTTAAGTGTGGAGGACATGGACTGTCACTGGCTTTGCTGTGGGTCGGGCTTCTGTGCGACTGCGGCACTCTCATCTCTCTCCTTCTGTTGGCAGTGACGGTGCAGGTCGGAGCGGCACCTACGTCCTGATCGACATGGTTCTCAACAAGATGGCCAAAGGTGAGACGCAGACAGGGCCGCTCTGTGTGGCTCACAGCTGGGGTGGCGTTGCCATAGCAACACGGGGTGCAGCACTCACGGGAGGCCCTGGAAAAAGTTCGCTATTTCCTGTCCCTCTGCTGGGCTGTAGGAAGGTGGGTTGCAGCGAGAGCACATTCGCTTCAGAGGCTGGTCCTTTGTTACCTGCCTCTGAGTGCTGAGCGCACAGTGGGTTCTTTGTCATCTGCCTCTGAGTGCTGAGCGCACGGTGGGTCCTTTGTCATCTGCCTCTGTGGGTCCTTGACAGGTGTTTGCTGAATACGCCACAGCGTTAAGCTCAGAGCAGTGGAGAAGCGCTCTTGGGCCCTTCAGTGCTGTTGCAGCTCAGAAGTCACTCCAGTATTTGGTGTAACTGCACTGTTGTGAAAACAATGTTCACACTAGAGTCACACTCAAAATATCCGTCAGTCATTGCCATCAAATGTCAATCAGCCCACCTCAAATGAGGCTTTCAGCACTCTTTGTGATGTCCTTCTTACCTAGGGAATCTGTGTGTTGGGGGAGGCTTTCCTCTGAGACGGCGTGGGGAGGCTTAGACCCGGGGCCGTGCTGGGAGAGGGGCTGGCCTGGGGGAGCAACGGCGTGCACAGACGGCGTGCGGAGGCTTACACTTGGGGTGCAGGGTACAGGGATGGGTCCGGCAGAGTGAAAGAGAGCAGATCTGGGAGTGAGTCTGGCTGTGCCAGCAATGAGCTTTATCACTTTGGAGAGAGCTTTTAACCTCTCTGGGACCCACTTTTCTCCTACAAAAGCCTGGGGATTGAGCTATGGCATTTCTCAAAGGTGACAGAACACCCACCCTGTAAGGTCATCTCTTTACATAGAGGCCAGAGAGAAGGCTCCGCAGCCAGGTGAGCCCACTCCTCGGGCTCACAGGGCAGGTGGGTCCAGCGCGGAGGGGCGTGTCCGGCTCCCTTCACCTCCCTGCCACGCTTACCTAAGAAGACTCTGCATTCGCCTTGGGACACCTGTTGGCATCCCACGGGAGGTGGGAGGCACTGAGGTGGCCGCAGCCCGTGGTCTCTTTCCCACCCATTCTTCCCATTCCTCATCCCTGGCCCAGGGACAGGAGCAGGCCTTGATTATAGAAATGTGTGTCCATGCACTTCCACGAATGCCAGTGATTTTACAATAAGCATTTTCCTTACTTCATGTTCTTCTGGTTAAAATAAAAGACATAAATGTGTGAAGATAAAACAACAGCCATGGCTTTACGCGGAAGGGCTGGAGGGCCCATGCAACCTCCCCAGCGCCCGCAGCAGAGGGGAGAGCAGCGGAGGGGAGAGCTGCAGGCCGTGCTCCCCACCCCACACCCACCTGCCACCACCAGCATCCACGGCAGAGGGGAGGGCCGCCCCCCAGCCCCATGCTCCCCACCCCACACCCACCCGCCACCGCCAGCATCCTTTGCTGGCTGCTGGAGAGACATGAAGTCAGTTTTTGTGCCACCAAATATCATTTTAAACACCCAGGATTAGCGGAGTGGTGGGAATGTGCAAACAAACGGAATGCAAGCGCTGGTAAGACTGGTAATCATTCTTTCAGTTTTGAACGTCACACAATCCTAACGTTTTTGTTTAAAAGTCCATTTTTTCCCTGTCCACTGATGCTGCTGTGTCTCCTCAAATATTTCTTTTCCTTTCCAAATTTACAGCTATTAGAGCTCAGAGCTATCCATGGAACTTGTATTTCCCCCCTTATCACGGGCCCTCCCTTCTTTCTCTCTCTCACATCAATATTTTCTTTCTCTTAAACCAAAATACCTTCAGAACGTTACAGATGGTTGGAGTCAGTGTTTCTGACTGAGCCTGTGTTTGTGAATGTGCAGCCTGATGAGCTGCTGGGGGCACCTGTGTTTCCCGTGGGCCTGCCCATGCAGGGGCCAGCAGCACGGCAGGCGGCCAGGAGCACCGGGTGGAGCCTGGGTTCTGAGCGGCTCAGGCTCACTCCGCAGAGAAGGGAGGTGGAAAAGTGCGTCCCAGCCTCAGGACCCCAGCTTCAGGGGGGGCAGGGCTGGCGTTTACCAGAAGCATGGAGAAGTCCGTCCCGGCCTCAGGCCCCCAGCTGCGAGGGGCGGGGCTGGCGTATTGTCTGGGCACCTGAGCTGTGCTCCATTGTGCCATGTAATGTCAATTCCACTTTCAGAGCGAGCTCAGCTTTGGACAATACGCATGCAGCCATGTGGAACTGGCCAGAGGGCTGGCCTGGGGCCTTTTCTAAGGTTGGGGACCCCCTCCCGTTCCCGACTTGCTCCCCCGTCCCAGGGTGTGTGGGTATGAAATCCCCTGACCCGGGCTGGGCCACGGTCCCAGGAGAGATCAAAGGGCCTGCGGCCCCTCTGCTGGCTGGGGTGGCCTTTCCCAGGCCGCCACACTGAGGCGCGGGGCTCTGTTCCGACGCGGCTGGCCCTGCCTGTGTGGCCGGGCGTCTTTGTTGGCCTGAGAAGCTGGAGGCGCGGGCTGCAGACCCAGCGTCTCTCAAATGATCAAAGGCCCAGAGCCCTGGATGGGAAACCTTTCTTCCCATTTCGCTTTCTGAGAAATAGCTCATTGCAGAAGGCCGGAGAACGCCTTCCCAAGCTTCCTGGGCGGCGCCAGCACTGACATTAGGCTCTCCAGCCCTGAGTGCAGGGCCCTGTGTGCTTTCAGCCACACCAGCTGTGGCCACAGACAGCCTAGCGGCACGTGGCCACACAGCCCATCAGGGATGAGGGCCTTCGGGCCTAGTGGAGGGGCCTCTAAGGCAAACTTGGAATAGTTTCAGCTCTTTCGCCACTGTCTGGAGTCCAGGTGAACAGGCCAGGCTCCGCAGAGGGCTTCGTGGCGGGAACGTGGGCACCCATCTGTGAGGCGCGTGCACATGTCATTCCGTTGCAGCAGATCCGTTTCTAGCTCATCAATGATAGACGATTGCATTGGAATCTGTTTTCAGGTGGCCTGTGTCTCTCTCAGTGAAGGGCTTGCCTCACACGTAGCAAAAAATGTTTTTTTCAAGCGAAGTATTTTCCAAGGTTGTGCTTGTTACGTTTTGTCGGTGACTTCACTTGCTGAGGGTATTTTTCTACTTTCTCACTAGTTTTTAAAGGGATGAGGAGCAGCTGGTCTTGGGAAGACACTCTGGGTGTCTGTGTGGGCAGCACGGGCTGCCATCACTCAATGGTCTCCTCGGGGGCCTTGGTCCCTTCACACCGAGCCATCCTCACTGAGCGTGCCAGCTCTCGCGTCTCCACCTGTGACGGGTCTGACCGCCCTGCAGAGCCGGGTTCACGCAGCCTGCCGCAGGGGCTCCGCACCCACCTCAGGGTCTAGCATCCTCACCTGGGCCATCCTCCGCTTCTCCTCATGGACACGCAGACACGTCGGGCCCACTGGGCGCCGTGAGACCCCGTTCAGGTCCCTCCTGGCCGGGGGCCTTGAGACGTCATTCAGTTTCCACCTGACCAGGGCTGTCCCTTCAGCAAACTCCCTTCTTGGTCCCAGGTGCTGGCGCCGCCCACCTGGCCCTCCACTCTCTCCAGCCCAGGCCTTGCTGGCGCACACGTAGGGGTCAGACCACATGGGCAGGAGCCAGATGAGGCCACAGCCACGGAGTGGCAGCAGGCGGCCGCTGAGGATGTGGGAGAGGACACAGGGGAGAGCTGGGACAGGGGCCACAGCCCTGTCAGGGCAGCGCATGGCTCTCAGGGTGTGCCCTAAGCACTGGTTCCCAAGCCCATGTGTTTTGGTTCTGAATCCTGTTTGGAAATTCGGGAGGGGATCAAAGTCCCACCCTTCAAGTTTCCGGTAGCAGACGCAGCTCCACAGTGCAGCCCAGCCCTGGCGTGCGCGCCCCGCCTGACTGCTCCGTGCTGGGCAGCCGCTCCTTGGCCCGGTCACTGGGTCCTCTCCTTTCTCCTCTGTGCCCGTCCGTGGTCCCCGCTCCGTCTCCGTCTCCATCTCCGGCTCCCCTCCTCTCCCTCCCTCCTTTGTCCAGCCCCTGCCAGCCTGTTCTGCTGCTCCGTGCCCTGGGATTCCAGGGGCCTGTGTGAAGGGCTGCAGGAGTCTCCCTCTCACCCTGGAGACCCTGGAGACACCTCCCAGAGCATTGTCCCCACCCAGCCCTCAGCCTAACATCCTCCTCCCAGACCCCGAGGGGCTGTCCCCAGAGCGGCAGGTCCCGAATGTCCATTCCTGGCTCCTGAGGTCCCGGCACACGCAGCCTGGCCATTTGGCAGTGGGGCTCCCTCATGGTGTTGAGTAGGAGGCTGGGGGACCCCATGGAGTCACGGTGCGGCAGAGGAAGGGGGCCGCGGGGGCCACATGCCATCCCGTGGAATCAGTAATCCTCACGCAAGATTCTTCCAGACACGCAGCAACTGTGTGCGACGGAGCTTGCGTGTGGGAAGGGCAGTCGTCCCCTGCGGTGTCACACAGCCCCTCGGCTCCCTCCTCGGGCTCCCTGTGCTTCCATTTCTCCTGTTTCCAAGGTCGAATGGTGCAACGTGTCCTTGGCCGTGAGTCCATGGGCTTGGGACAAGGTCTCCGTGCTTGTACCATAAGCCACAGAACTGAGTCTTGTGTAACTGGCCCTGTCCCCAGCCCAGGCACTTTCTGAACCCGAAATAGACTCAGCGGGACTGAGGCATCTGCCCATGCTGCAGGAGCAAGGGGCAGGAGAACAGGGCTGCGCCCTCGCAGGCGGGGTCCCAGCAGACGCCTATAAGGCCGCGCTCCCCGAGCAGCAGTACCATCTGTCCATGCGGCCGGGACGGAGCTGGCCGCCTGCTTTCACGCATCCCCATTGGACCAGGGCACGAGTGCCTTTCGGGTAAAAGGTGCGAGTGCTGTGTGTGTGTTCCGGGCAGCGTGAGAGAGTTTGTCTTGGGTGGCTTCAGCTCCCTTTGTCCCCGACCTGTTCCACATTCAGAGTTTGGTGTGGATGGTTACTCAGCAGCAGACGACCTCCTGAAAGCCATTTACTGCACGTACCTGTTGACGCTAATGTAGGTGTCGAGGCCCTGACTGCGTCCTGGAGACCCCCCACAACCCCCCCGTGTGGGTGCCTGTGCTGTGCTCTGGCCTGGGGAATGGCTGGGTGTGCCCGTCACACGGACGCTGCCTGGGACTCGCCTGCCGTCCCCACACCTCTTCCGTCAGCACAGACGCCGCGTTTGCATCTCGGTCCTGCCCTGGTGCCCGGGCACTGGTTGCGCAGGGCAGGTAGGTGGGATGGCATGCAACTGCAGCGGGCACATCGTGCCAGTGTGCCAATGTGCACACATTCACACAGACAGGGACCGGACTGTGGGGCCGTCCTGTTCGTCCTTCCCTTTTAACAATCCCCCCTTGAATCAGAAGCTGAAGCTGCGCTCACCCACAGAGAGCTGGGGTCTGGAGTCTCCGTGTCCATGCTGTCAACACATAGGCAGTATTTGGGGATGGTCCAGCAGTTGACAGAAACTTTTTTCTATCAGGATATTTTGCACAATTCCCTCTCCTCCTGGACTATTAGAGAATGGTGACTTTAAAATGAGTCCTCATTTATACACTGCTACATTTTGTTTGACTTCTATTTTTATAAGGATCTAGAGGCATCCAGTTTCTCCAAAAGAAGTATTTAGAATTTGTTCAAAGGAAATAATCATAGGAAATAGTTTGTTATGGTTCTGATCTACTTGATTTTCAAGTGAACATGATGCAGGTTTGCCTCCTTTGACCTCAGCGAAATGTTGCAACCTGGAGAATACAATTATCTAGAAGGTCAAAAAATAAATCCTGCTTATATTTTCATCAGTCTTCAGTTAGGATCATCCAGGAAAGGGGTGAGGTAAAAACTGCTCTGCACTGCAGGCCAAGGACAGCATGTGATGTGGGGTGTGGAATGTTTGTGTGTGTGAGCAGTGTGAGCTGTGAGTGTTCTGTGTGCACCTGTGTGTATGATGTATGTGTGTGACCCTGAATGTAGGTGTTATGGATGTGCAGGTGTGAATGTGTGTGTGTGATGGGTGTGGAATGTTTGTGTGTGCGCGGTGTGCTCTGTGGGTGTTCTGTGTGTGTGCACCTGTGTATGATGTATGTGTGTGACCCAGAATGTAGGTGTTATGGATATGCAGGTGTGAATGTGCATGTGAGATGGGTGTGGAATGTGTGTGTGTCAGCGGTGTGAGCTGTGAGTGTTCTGTGTGTGTGCACCTGTGTGTATGATGTATGCGTGTGACCCAGAATGTAGGTGTTATGGACGTGCAGGTGTGAATGTGTGTGTGTGTGTGTGTGTGTGTGATGTGGGGGGGTGTTGTGTGATCATGTGCATGCCTATCTGTACATGTGCCTGCATGTATAATGTATGAGTGTGGGGTGTGAGTGTTGTGTGTGCACGCATGATGTGGGAGGTGAGTGTTGTATGGGTGTGTGCATCCCTGTGTATGTGTTTCATGTGTGTGCCTATGTATGATATGTGTGTGCAATGTGGGCTGTGTGTGTTCTGTAGACATGTGCAGACCTGTGTGTGCATGGTGGTGAGATGTGCATGTTGTGTGTGTGTGCCTGGATGTGTATAAAGTATGTGATGGGTGTGCATGTATGTGTGCATATGTGATGTGAGGTGTGCATGTTGTGTGGGCATGTGCATGATTGTGTATATGCATGTGTGCATGTATGACATGTGAGTGGGGTGTGTGTGTTCTGTAGGCATGTGCATGCCTTGTGTATATCTGTGTGCATGCATGTATGACGTGACTGTGGGGTGTGTATTGTGGGTTGTGGGTGTGTGGATGTGTATATTTGTGTGCATGCCTGTGTATGTGTGTGTGCATGCCTGTGTGTATATCTGTGTGTGTGCATGTGCATATGTATGGCATATGTGACTGGGGTGTGTTGTGCTGCGGGCGTGTGGATGTGTGTATATTTGTGTGTGTGCATATGCATGTGCATGATGTGTTGTATGGTGCATGCATGCCGGTGTATGTGTGTGCACAAATGTGCATATGCATGTGAATGTTGTGTGCATGCATGCATTTTGTGTGTGCGTGTATGTGCATATACATGATGTGTTATGTGCATGCATGTGTGTGTGCATATGCATATACATGGTTGTGCATGTGCATATACATGTGTGTATGTGTGCACATATGCATATACATGTGCATGTGTGCATATGTATGTGTGCGCATGTGTGTGCATATACATGATGTATGTGCATGCATATGTATGTATGTGTGTGCTGTGGGCGTGTGGATGTGTGTATATTTGTGTGCATGTGCATATGCATGATGTGAGTGGTGTGCGTGCATGCCTGTGTGTGCGTGTATGCATGTGTACACATACATGGTGTGTGCATGCATGCGTGTATGTGTGCGTGCATGCCTGTGTATGTGTGCACGTGTGTGCATGTACATGTGAGTGTTGTGTGAGTGCATGCCTGTGTGCCCATGCGTGTGTGGCTGCATGCATGTAGTCTGCAGTCAGCTCCAAGCGGTATCCCTGAGACCCAGGTGTGGGGAAGGCTTGAACTATGTAGGGCACCCAGAGCATCCCGACCACAGTTACCTTGAGCCAAGGTTTGCTCTGCCAGATGGGAGGGGCTCTAGCTGTGACCTCTGCCACCCAGTCCAGTGATGGGGCCGCCTCTGCTGACATGAAGAGCTAGAAAGATGGGGTGTCTGTGCCCTTCAGAGCCCACCCTCCCACAGGGTGAGCTCCAAAGCAGAAGCAGCCCAGCCTGGATGAGTCAGGAGCTTTGCATTCCTGGAGCACAAGAACTATTCCACTTCGTTCCTTCTGGATCTGTAATAATCCCATTCATCCTTTATTCGAATGCATTTAGTAAGGCCCAAGCTTTTCTTCAGTTCTTCCAGAGGGCAGAGTTGAGAAAATTAACTCATGCAAGTAACAGCCTCTCTCTGTCGAACACTCGGCACAGGCTGTCATTACCTTCAAGAAAAAAAGAATGCATTGCCTCCCTGCGTCTGCAAAGCCTCTGAGTAAAATTGTAATAAAACGTGCCTGTGCTCATCCGGTTATTATCCGTGAGCAGGCTGCTGGAAGCCACGCGGAAGAATGGCGGTCGGGAGACAGCGCGATGGTCCCCCGGCACACCCCCACCCGTCCGCGTTCACTCTCGTTTACCTGGGAGGATGTGGTCTAGAGCCACGAGCTGAGTCACACGGCTCGGTCAGCCAAGAGCCACAGTCCAAGAGAAATGAAGCAAGGCTTGTAAAGAGACACCAGTGGCATATTCGCCCAGTTTCCTTTAACTTCAAGTGGATTCTTTCATTGTGACAAATAGTTTTAATACTTTAATACAAATATTCTTTTAATGGCTTTTGTTTAATGGCTAACATTTTTTATCTAAAGCTAAAAAAAAAAACCTCTGTTGTCTTAAAAATGTATTTAACCAATGTATAAACTTTTAACCCAATGAGCCCCGAGTGAGTCAGAAAACAATGGTGAGAGTGATTCATGTTTGCTGAGCTGGGCAAGGGCTGGTACCCAGGGCCATTCCGGTGCCAGTGGAGCATGCAGAGCCTGGTGTCTGTGGCTCCCTCTCCGGTCCACAGCAGCAAGAGAGGTGGGTCTTCCTGGGTGTCCCAGCCACGAGAGTGCAGCCCAACCCCAGGGAGAAATCAGCTCAAGCAGCGCTCACCACCCTAGGGTTCTGGCCAAGATGGCAGCCTGCGTCACCTCCCTGTACATTCCCGACGTGACAACCCAAACCTGATCAGGTAGCAGAAAGTGGCTGCACTGATTCCACTGCATCTCATCGTCATGATGCTTCTTAGCTGGAAACGCCTGGAACTCCTCTGTGGACTCGCCCTCTATCCCCGATAGCCTTTGTTAAAGTTCCTTTCTTTCCTTCCATCTGGATTTCCTTTGCGTGTGCTCTGACTCCTCGACTGTTTGCAGGTCTTTTTATCTGAGCATCGCACCCACTGGGCCTTTCTGTTCACCTGGAATTTAACATTAGCTAGCTGCACCTTCACATTGTCAGCAAAATTGGATTTTTCAAGAGAGAATTCTATTTTTAATGCACTAGAGGGAGCTTTCTATGCAGTGGAGGCTTTAAATGAATCTTTCTACACTCAGAAAAGCCTTTCATCAAGTGAAGAGGTACACACGCCCACCCTATCCCACCCTGCCCACCTCTCAGGTGCTTTATCACTGCCGGCGTGGTGCCCCCTGCTCTGCCTGGCCGCACCCGCACTCAAGAGGGCACCAGACCAGGCAGCACCCAGCGCCCCACCTGAGCCTACCCGCCGGGGTCTGTCCCTGACGAAAGAGCTCACGCATGAGTTCTATTAAAGCTTCTCTCTCCACCACACTTCACATAATGAATTCTTCTTAATTCTAGCATGCAAGAAGCAGGAGCCATCCGCAGCAGACAGTTATTTTACTTAAACCACTGCTGAACTAACGGTGGTGCTGTGCGCTTTCGAAGCATTAATTCCACTTCCTCCGCGGTTCGGCTTTGGTTTCTGGCTCAGTGTGATTCGGAGGCATGTTCCCCTGTTGCTTTCTGTCTCAGCACAGTTCTCCCGTGTCTTCTGGGGATGACCTGGCAAGGCTTCACCTTACCTTTTTTCAGTTTTCCTCACTGAAAGGGAGCCACGATGTAGTGACATAAGAGATTTGACCCATCACATTTCATCTGAGGTCCCCACCGCAGCTCCGGGAGGCAGCCATCAGCAATGACCGTCTCCAGAGATCACGGCATGCGGAGGAAGAGCTCCTTCCTCCCCTCACCTGCTACAGCTCCTGACGGCTTCGTGGCTCAGCCGGAATTCAGTGAGGGACCGCAGGGTCTCCCAGGAGTCCACACTAGTGTCATCATACAGACAGCCCTTCAGAGGACATCGCTGTTGAAAATCGTTCTCAAAAAGAAGTTTCAGGGACTAAAAGAAAGTACGGTACCCTAAGCCACCTAAAGGAGAGAGGTTTTAACTCGGCCCCAGATGAACCCTCAACGTGACATCTCAGGAGGGCCGAGAGCTCCTTGTCTCTTGAATCAGACTATTTCTACCGCACCTGCTCCCCCTGAGGTTCATGACTCCTGTGACAGAAGCTGAGGGGTCCCCATAGAAGCCGCCACTGTCCTCCTGCCTGGAAGGCATCAGAGAACATAATGGATTGGATTTCACTCTCTCCTAGAAGGGTTTGCTCAGGAGATCTGTGAAGTCACCTGAGCATCAAATGTGTTTTGTGAATTCCAGGTAATCATGCCTCATCTCACTGGACCCTCCCCGGACCCTGGAAACGGGAGGAAAGGCCTCCAGAGCTGAGGGTGGCCCATCCAGCTTCCCTGCCACGCCCAGCATAGGCGTGCAGAGCGGAAACCCACACCTCCCGGTGTCCCCCAACACCACGCAGCATCTGACGGCAACTCCAGCACTCCTGCCTTTAACTGGCCTTTTTTTGTGTGTTGGAAAACCATTTCTTAAAAGCCAATAGACGTCTTGTTTTTAATTACACAAGACTGGCTGTAACACATTTTGTGTATTGGAACTTGGTTTCCAACCCAGCAAAAGCGCACAAAGACAGCCAGCGTGCTGTAAACGTGGGGGTGAGGCTGCAGCACGTGGGACCCCTGGCTCTGCACGTGGGCTGTCCCCAACACACGGTGCAGGCCGGCGTCTCACTGAGGTCAACGCCGGGGGCGGGGAGGAGTTACGAGAGCCAGTGTGAGACGAGCCTGTACCTTTCCCAGTTTACAAGCAGTTATTAACACGGCCAACAGCCTCCACAAAATTACTTCCTTCTAAATGAGAGCACAGGTCTCCTTCTACATAGAAATACTTCGTCATTTTTATCAGGAAGCTATTTAGTTATGTTCTTGTTTTTTTACATGTGGCAATCAAACAGCAAATGTCTTGCCATTGCTTCTGGATGATTTCTCAAGAGCCAGTGAAGCAGAATGTGGGGTGTGGGGTGTGTGGTGTGTGGTGGGTGTGTGGTGGGTGTGGTCTGTGGTGTGTGTGGTCTGTGGTGTGTGATGGCTGTGAGGTGTGTGCTGGGTCTGGGGTCTGATGTGTGGTGTGGTGGGTGGTGGGTTGTGGTGGCTGTCGGGTGTGTGGTGGGTGTGTGGTGTGTGAGGCTGTGTGGTGTGTGCTGGCTGTGGGGTGTGTGCTGGGTGGTGGGTTGTGTGTGATGGATGTGGGGTGTGTGGTGGGTGTGTGGTGTGTGCTGGGTGTGCAGTGCGGGATCTGTGGTGTGTGGTGGGCGTGTGGTGTGTGGGGCTGTGTGGTATGTGCTGGCTGTGGGGTGTGTGCTGGGTGGTGGGTTGTGTGTGGTGGGTGTGGGGTATGTGGTGGCTGTGGGGTGTGTGCTGGCTGTGGGGTGTGGGGTGTGTGCTGGCTGTGGGGTGTGTGGTGGTCGTGGGGTGCATCTGGCTGTGCGGTGCCCAGTAGCCAGTGGCCTTCCTTTGGGTGAGCCCCCTCTGTGGTCTGTGTTTAGCCTGAGCCTCTTTGCCGACTTGAGGTGCTTGGAAGATGCTGTGAATTGAGCTGACTTCTACTACCTACAGTTGTGGCCACTTTCACATTTAAATTGCAGCAAAGTTCTAGGGACAGTGTGTCCAGAAGCCACAGCTCCTATCAAAGTTACAGTCACAGGTTCAACAGACGATGTGGGGTGTTTTGAGATTTTTTTAGCTAAAGCACAAACGTTCATGCCATGGAGCTGAGACTAACCTTGCGCTCTCCATGTAGAGACTTGATTTTCGTAAGACAAGCTTGTCTCAGAGAGGCCGGTTCCCCTGCGTGGTTTCTGCTGTGATTCTGCTGTGCGGTCAGCAACTGCCGGAGGGCCCGTGGGAAGAGGAGGAGAGGAAGCGGCTTCCTCGGGCGCCACAGTCGGGGCCATAGGAGGGGCCACAGGAGGGTCCTCCAGCTTCCTGCCTTCCTCTCTACCATTTAACAAACTTAGCCGTTTGTGTCAGGCTGTTTTAATTGTATGGATTTCCTTTAAAAAAAAAGATTGTATTTACTGTGGCCTTGTCGACTTCTGAAGCCTTTGGACACCCAAAGAGGAGGACTGAGGCAAACCCATGCACCAGACCTGGCCTTCCACCCGCGTGAGCTGCCAGCCAGTCCCTGGCGGCCCAGCTCACAGGGGCCACCCCAAAACAGCCGCCTCTTTCCTGCTGCAGAGGCTCTGGCTTAAAAGGCGGTGGCCCTCATGGTGTTCCCTGCCCAGGAGGATGGAGTGCTTTGGCCAGGGGATGGAGCTAGAGGGACGGCCAGCTTAGCCCCAACAGTGACTCCCCTCACAAGCCTGGCCACAGCCGGGGATGCTGGTGTCTCCGCCATCCGTGCTCAAGGGCGGAGAGGCGCGCCGGCTGGGACAGGCGGGTGGGTGGGGTGCTCGTCCGTGCCCGGCCTCCCTGGTGGAGCGCCTGTCCTGCTGCAGGGCCTTCCTGATGGCCGGATTCTCCGCGTGGCCTCCTTCGCTTTCCCTTCGTACAAACATGACATTTGGCCCTAACACGCGTCCTCCCCGGCCTCCCGACCACCCCTGGCCTTCCTCCTGGCTGCCTGCAGCTCTGAAGCAGACCCTGTGGCTTGGAGGTGCTTCGCAGGCACCCACTACTCTGCAGGGATGACCCTCCTGGAGCCCAAGCCCCCACTGGCTTCTCGGTTGCCACGCCATGAAGCCACGGAACTGCAGGGAGAGGAAACTGAGGAGCCCGAGGGATTGTAAACCCGCTCTCCTGACTCGCTGGGTGAGGAATGTGGTGTGCACCTAGGTTGTGGCCGGAGAGAAGGGCCCAGAGCCCACCTGACTGCCGGCCCCCCGGGGCCTCCTCACGTCCTCAGCCAGCACCATCCTGCGGGCGGTAGTCGGGGTTCCAGTGAGAGCAGCCTCCTCCTCTGTGGCTTGGACAAGCCATTGGTCGTGTCTGTTTGCTCAGCTGCGACCGGGGTGACCGCAGTTCTCGGTCACCGTGTTTGGCAGAGGTGATGTGAGGTGTCCAGCACCATGTGGGCTTCCCTGCGGGACCCTGACCCGCCTCGGCCACCTCCTCTCATCCTGCACCTCTGCGCTTCTCATCCTGACGGCCACATCCTCTCTCCCCTCTCAACTGCCACACGCTGGAGAGGCTGGGCCCTGTCTTGCTCACCATCCTTCTGTAAAGAACCTAGCAAGATGGAAAGGCAAGAATATGTGTTGGATTAATTATGAGCTTAAAATTTTTAGCTGGAATAGCATGATGTGCGTGTAGCCGGCATCACCTGCCGTGAGAGAGGTGCCGTCCACAGGAGGATGGAGCTTTCGGTGAGCTGCCGAGCTGGGAGGGAGCTGCCTTCACCTGGGCCCAAAACGTGGAACCCTCGAGTTTAAAAAACCAGGAATTCGATTGTTCAAGGTCAATATTAAGGTTGAGTCGATTAATCTAAATTGATCTGATTTTTCACTTCTTTAAATTAAAATATAATCCTATGCAATCAGAATCAAAGTTTATATACTGCTTCCTGTGATTTCCTACATTCTCTAAAGTATCACAAAAGAAAAAAGGAAGGCGGTAGAGCTTCGGTTTCCGCTGGCGACGGCCTGCTGTCGGTAAGAATCTGCACCGGCGTCTTAGAGCCGTTTTCAGCCCGGCTTTCTGGGATGAACGCTGATGAAAGCTGCGCCTGCCTCGGTCTTCTGCATGAACACCGAAACTGCAGCCGCTGCGGAGGTGCTGAGGGATGAATGTAATGGTTTCAATTGGCCTCTCAGCCCGGGGGAACGTGGCTGGCAGGACATTGACAGATGCGGCGTGGATGATCTTGTGCTCTGAACTCAGCCCAATTTGTGGTTTGTTGCAGGTGCTAAAGAGATTGATATCGCCGCGACCCTGGAGCACTTGAGGGACCAGAGACCCGGCATGGTCCAGACGAAGGTACTGCCTGTCCCTCCTCTGGGACATGGGCCCATTGAAGGTGCCTCTCTGTGGTGTGTTCCTGAGAGGAGTGCGGGGAGGGCCTGGTTAACATGAGCTGCACGCTGATTGCTCTGCTCTGGCTGGCCTCGTCCACGCCTGTCCTGCGTGGGCGGAAGCACATCTGGGCCCCCAGAGGTCCACTGGCGATCCCTGCAGCACCGCCGCTGCAGCCGCGTCTCATGTTGCAGGAACTGGATTCACCGACACAGCCAGTTCACTAGGTTGGGGGCTGGGGGGAAGGCAGCATTTTTGTAGAAAGAGGGTGACGATAAATCCCAAAACCCTCAGGACGATGTTCTGGGCTCGCTGAGCACTGCCCGGCCTCCCTGGGCCTGCACTGTGTGGACGCCCCAGGGCACAGCATCCTCCCACACCCACAATCGCTCACGCTTGCTGAAAAGGCCAATTCGCAGCAACAGGGCGATTGCCACGAAAATCTCGGGTGACTTTGTGAAAGTTCTTTGTAAGTCTCAGGACACTATATTTTCTTAGGTTTTTTGTTTTTGAGACAGGCTCACTCTGTCGCCCAGGCTGGAGTGCAGTGGTGCAATCTTGGCTCACTGCGACCTCGGCCTCCCGGGTTCATGCGATTCTCTTGCCTCAGCCTCCTGAGCAAAAAAAACACACACACACAGAAATAATCCACCAAGCTTCCACCCAGTTTCCCCAGATGTGAACACCTCAGATAACCATAGCACACTGACCAAGCCCAGGAAGTGAGCATCGACAACCACTGACTGACCGACAGGCGCGGACCGATGCCCCGTGCCCCACCAGGGAGCTTCCCTGAAGCGGGACACGCGCACAGCTACCACGTGAGGGGTGTCACGGCGCCTCTGGTGTCCGGGACACTTCACAGCTGTGAGGTCTTCCAGCACACACCAGTGGCCTTGCTCTGTCTTTGTGGAATGTCTCTTGGCTGGGGTGTGCCACATCCCCCGTGGTCAAGGCAGGGGGGCAGGAATGTCCCTCATGAGTGGACGACATGTCCACACCCACTGACACACATGTCTGGAGGGCTCTGCGTGGCTGGGTGATGATGTTTCCCTGTGCAGTTACTCAGTGTCTTGCAAGGAAAAGCTGGAACGTGTGCACATCTGTCTCTCTTTGTGCGGGTTCACCACAGCACTCAGCACGTGCAGTGAGGCCATCGAGAGGGGGTGACACAGGACAGCTGCTGCTCCAGTGACAAGGACTTCCCAGGTTTCGTGCCATGGAAGGAAGGTCCGTCTTGCTGCACTGACCGTCCCCCTGGAATGGCTGCCTGGTAGTGAAAGAGGTGGCCTTGTCAAGGCAGGTACATGCCACCTTCCAGCTGGGCCTGTGTCGCTGGATGGAAGAGGCCATGGATGTCGGGAGAATGGGGCATGCGTAGCCGGGAATGGACGGTGAGTGCCGCCTCAGGCAAGAGTGATCAGGACTCCACACCGAGGCCACACTGGGACAAGCCTCAGGAAATCTCACATTCGAATCCGTTTCCTCCCCCACCTCTGCCTGCCTCTCAGTCACCCTCTTCCCTCCAGATGGGTGTCTGCCCAGAACACACACTGGCTTTAGGACGGGTCTAGGCAAAATCCTTGCAAGGAGATATCTTCTTGCCAAAAATGAAAAACAATTGCAAAGAGCAAACCCTGTAAGCCTCTGTGGCGTGTGTCCTGTTTGCCAAAACAAGCCCCTCCTGGCACACAGATGGCTGAGGGGTGCAAGGGTGGTCCCAAGACCCTTCCTGAACTGAGGCGCTTCAGGACTCATCAGACAAAAAGGAAGCCACAGTCAAGATCATTGCATGTCAGGTACTCCATTCTATTTATTTTTAAATGGCAAGATGATGATAGCAAAGAAATGGAATCAACCCAGATGCCCATCAGTGAAAGACTGGATAAAGAAAATGTGGTACATATACACCATGGAGTACTACACAGCCATGAAAAGGAAGGAGATCATGTCCTTTGCAGGGACATGGGTGGGGCTGGAAGTTGTTATCCTCAGCAAACTAATGTGGGGACAGAAAACCAAACACCACATGTTCTCACTTATAAGTGAGAGCTGAACAGTGAGAACACATGGGCACCGGGAGGGAATCAACACACACGGGAGCCTGTAAGGGGGAAGGGGGAGGGAGAGCATCAGGATAAACAGCTAATGCACACAGCGCTTAACACCTCAGTGACAGGTGATAGGTGCAGCAAACCACCATGCCCAGTTGACCTATGTAACAAACCTGCCCATCCTGCACGTGTATCCCAGAACTTCAAATTAAATTATTTAAATAAACAAATGGCAAGGTGACACATACACACCCTGGCCCTGTCGCCCCATCACTCTGTGACCTGAAGCTCCGTTTTCTGCGCTGCAGCAGCCTCCTGGCTGCTTCCGTCCTGGACTGGGCGTCCGCAGGAGTTCACCCTCTTCCTGAGGGTGCGTGTTCGGGAGCTGTCTTGGAGCATGCACATAAATTCAGTCCTGGAACGTCAAGGCAGGGGAAATGGGAACCACATGAAAGTCACCACCTTGTCATTACCTCTGACTGTGCTGCCCAGTGACACTGCAAGAGTAAGCTTCCTCCAGTTCAATTTCACAAAAAGATAGATAGAAAAATGATTTGGGCAAAATGGTGCCATCCAATCTGAATGCTGGCTTCTGCGACGCCAAGAGGAGGCCGTCTGCAACTCCTGTTAACGGAGGAAGTCATGTCACCTCGTGTGGAGCTGAAGACCAGGAAGGAACAAGCCAATGATGGTGAGCGCCCAGAGACGGTGGCCAGGATGACCACAGGCCCTGACAGCAAAACATCATCACTGTGGTAGAAAAGGACCCTCAAGATAGCTGTTTCCTTCCTGGAATCTGGGTCGAATAGAAAACATTTCACCAGTGTCCACTGAGCATTTGGAAACTTAGTCTCTGAGCACAAACTCCATCATCTAAGAAGATAAGACCGGGCACCCAGAGGCTAAACAGCAGCTCAGGATTTGACACCACACGAGCTGCCAGAGAGGTGGCACACTCAGCCACGCACCTGCACACCCCCACACACTCCTACACACCCACACATGCAGTGTACACCCACATGCAGACGTGCACACACCTGCACACACCCATGCACACCTGCACACTCCTACACATCCCCACACACCCACACATATGGTGTATACTCACATGCAGACATGCACACTGCACACACACCTGCAAACACTCCTACACACTCACACATACGGTGCACACCCACATGCAGACACACACTGCATACACACACCTGTACACATGACGCACACCCCACACACCCACACATGTGCAAACACACATAGCCATGCACACTGCACACACCCATGCACATCTTCACACACGTTGCACACCTACACACCCACTCAGCCATCCACACTGTGCACACCCACATACCTGCACACACCCATGCACAGCTGCACCACTGCACACACAGTGCACATCCACACAGCCATGGACACTGCATATGCACATACCTGCACAGCTGTGCACACACACACTCATGCACATGGTGCACACAGCCACATATACTGCACACCCACACATCTGTGCACACCCATGCACACCTGCACCACTGCACACACACCGTGCACATCCACTCAGCTGCATACACACATGCACACCGGCACAGCTGCACACACACCCCACATGCACACACCCTCAGCAGACATGAGGGTGCTGAACAAGGCTGAAATCACCCTCTCTGTCTGTGCATCTGTTGTAGATGGGTTCTTCGCTTCCTTCCCTCCACACACCTCATGAGTTTCCCATTTAACCAAGGACCTTAACTCTTTCTTGCCCACAATGGTATGTCCTCTTTCACATTTGTCAGTTCCAGAAGCACAGCCAGTGATGAGTGTGTCCCACACCCAAGAAGCCCCACGCCCTCCTCACTGGACAGGAGACCCTGCGCACCCTCCTCACTGGACAGGAAGCCCCCCAGCGCCCTCCTCACTGGACAGGAGACCCCCATGCACCCTCCTCACTGGACGGGAGGCCTGCCCCACACCCTCCACATGGGTTGGGAGACCCCTCCACATGGGTCGGGAGACCCTCCCCACATCCTCCTCACTGGTCGGGAGACCCTCCCCACACCCTCCTCACTGGACAGGAGGCCCTGCGCATCTCCACAGCGGTGCCCGTGCATCACTGTCTCCTACCTGCCGTCTCCACGTCTGCATTTGAGTTTTTTCCTTCCCCATTTTCTTCTGCACCAGCCCCTTGTCCTAAAGCCTAACCTCAGCCTCTTCCTCAGATGTGCCCCGTGTAGGTCCTTGGTCCCAGAAGCAGGGCCTTGGCCCAGACATGCTTCTGTCTCCCCAGCCCAGCACAGCACCAGAGTAACAGACATGACTCCATCACACACAGCCCAGTTCATGCCCACACGTCAGCCCCAGGCCTGCAGCCAGCTTCTCCCAAGGCCTCCCGTGCCGCTGAACTGTTCAGTTCCGTAGCTTCCGTCTCTCTTCGCCTCTCTCTGCCTCTCTCCGTCTCTCCATCTCTCTCCACCATCTCTCTCCATTTCTATCTCTCTCTGTCTCTCTCCACCTCTCTATGTTTCTCTCCGCCTCTCTCCATCTCTCTGTCTCTCTCCATCTCTCTCCATCTCTCTCCATCTCTCCGTCTCTCTCCACCTCTCTCCATCTCTCTCCACCTCTCTCCATCTCTCTGTCTCTCTCCACCTCTCTCCGCCTCTCTCCATCTCTCTCCACTTCTCTCCATCTCTCTCCACCTCTCTCCATCTCTCTGTCTCTCTCCATCTCTCTTCGTCTCTCTCCATCTCTCTCCGCCTCTCTCCATCTCTCTCTGTCTCTCTCCACCTCTGTCTCTCTCCGTCTCTCTCCATCTCTCTCCATCTCTCTGACTCTCTCCGCCTCTCTCTGCCTCTCTCCGCCTCTCTCCATCTCTCTCCATTTCTCTCCATCTCTACTTCTCTCCGTCTCTCTCCATCTCTCTCCGCCTCTCTCCGTCTCTCTCCACCTCCTCTATCTCTCTCCATCTCTCTCCATCTCTCTCCACCTCTCTCCATCTCTCTCTCCACCTCTCTCCGTCTCTCTCCGCCTCTCTCCGCCTCTCTCCATCTCTCTCTCCACCTCTCTCCGTCTCTCTCCATCTCTCTCCGTCTCTCTCCATCTCTCTCCATCTCTCTCCATCTCTCTCCACCTCTCTCCGCCTCTCTCCATCTCTCTCTCTCTCCATCTCTCTCCGTCTCTCTCCATCTCTCTCCGTCTCTCTCCATCTCTCTCCGTCTCTCTCCATCTCTCTCCGTCTCTCTCTGCCTCTCTCCGCCTCTCTCCATCTCTCTCCGTCTCTCTCCACCTCTCTCCATCTCTCTCCATCTCTCTCCGTCTCTCTCCGTGTGTCTCCGTCTCTCCATCTCTGTCCCTCTGCCCCGTTATACACACACACACAGTGCCTAGTCCCTAATTTTGGCAGGGCTCAACTCTCAGGGTGTGGCTTGGGGCTGGTCTACTTTTGTGAAAAGAGAAGCTGAAGGTGACAGGCACAGGAAGGTGTTTCATCCTCACCCATTCTGAGCGGTGCGGGGGAAGCCGCCCCGCATGGTGTGGGCAGCCTCCTGGAGGGCACGAGAGGTTGGAGACATGCTCGCTGCCGCCTTCTTTCAGGTTCCTGTTTGTATGACTCCAGCCAGGCCTTTGTTGACACCTGCAGGATTACAAATGTAAACATAAGCACAAACAGAAATCCGAGCAGCCCCCACAAAGCTCCACAGCTTCCAGCCCTGGCTGACCCCGGCCCTGGCTGACCCCAACCCCAGCAGCAGGTGTCCAAGAGCCACGGCCGCTCCTGCAGCCTCCATCCCTCCACCCAACTACGCAGGCACCCTGTGGCTGTCCCAGGCCAGCCTGAGGCAGGTGTTCCCACGCGCTGTCCAGCGTGGACCCGGGGGGGTGACCAGACAGCCTGCCCCAGCCTGAGCCTGGCTCAGCCATCCCACCTCAGCCACTTTTCCAGAGGGGTGCAGGTCAACAGGAAGAAGCTGTGAACCTTTCTCTGGCAGCCCTCAAATCTTATTTTAGTATACTTTCAAAAATGCTTTCTTGCTGAGAACGTCCTGTCTCAGCCTCTCAAATGTCCTGTCTTTGCAAACCCAGGAGGTTTTGCGCCTCCTGCTCAGACTGCTGGCGCTGAGATGCAGTTTAGCTAAAATGGCCTTCTGGCCATCTACTGCTATTGTATTTCGCTCCTTTGAAATAAACCCCAATGCTGGGGTTTTCCCAGCCTACCTGGGTTCCAGGGTGCGGTCTAGGTGATATTTGCACAGCTGATGCTGATCTGAATGTGGCCACTGACCCTCGAGGGCCCACAGGGCAAAGACACTGCATCCCGGCGCTAACACGATAAAGGACAAGCTCCTGTCCCCTCAAACAGCAGCCCTGAGACTCACAGCACCCTTCTGGGAAGTGTCCCCTCCTCCTGCCAGCTGATACCCACAGGCCCCAGTGGGCCCTGAGTAAGGTGCCCGGCGCACACCAGCCACACTCCCTGAGCAAGGTGCCCGGCGCGCACCAGCCACGCTCCCCGAGCAAGGTGCCCGGCGCACACCAGCCATGCTCCCCGAGCAAGGAGCCTGGCGCACACCAGCCACGCTCCCCAGGTAAGGTGCCCGGGGCACACCAGCCATGCTCCCCAAGCAAGGTGCCCGGCGCACACCAGCCACGCTCCCCGAGCAAGGTGTCCGGTGCACACCAGCCACGCACTCAGCTGAGCATCCTCTCCCTTGGGCCAAACAGGGTGGTAACAGTGCCAAATGTGGCCAGTGACTAGAGCAGCAGTCTCCGCGGCCCGGGCCCCTCTCTGCTGCTCTGTCTGGCCGCTGTGCAATGTTGTGAACGGTTATGACGGAGACCCTGGTGCAGCTCACTGCATCTTCTCCCCTGGCATGGATGTTGGGCTTTGCTGCTGGATGCCCAAGGGGCTGCGTGCAAGGCTGGGCACCTCTGAGTGATCAGCCCCGGCCGGGGCACCAGCGCCATCCAGCCTCCATGTGTGACGGGGCTGCGGGCGGCAGCCCTTCTCCATTCTTCCCTTAAAGATCATTTCTCAGGCTAGGTTTCCAGTGTGTCACAAGATTTACATAAGTGGGTAGACGACACTCACAGTTAGCTTCCCGAAAAGCCACGCTTCATTTTTGGCCCTTCCAAGTCCTCACAAAGCCTTAGTGGGTGCCCCGGCAGGCCAGCACGGGGGAGGAATGGCCTGGGCGGCTGTGGGTGTGGATTTCCCTGGATCCTCTAAACAGCACCTTCGCGAACAAACTCGGTGTAAGACACGGGGCAGGAACTGGCATCCAGGCAGAACACTTCCCAGCACAGCCAGACCTGAGCCCCTCCCCATCCAGGGCCAGTTCCCACGTGATTTCCAGGAGAGGAACGGTGCCCTCTGCCAGTGCAGAGGCGGGAGAGAGAGGCACACGCAAACGCAGCTTCACGGCGCCCGCCCTGACGCAACCGCCACGCTCAGGTGACTCCTTTAATAACAGCTTCCAACACGTCCACTAGGAGGGCCTGTGGCCATGCCACCAAGGGCGGTGTAGCCCTCAGCGGACCCCCGTCAGCCTCAGGGTGGGGGAGATGAAAGGAGAAACTGTCTCTTATCTCAAAATGCGCATAACCTTACGTTGACTTTCTGATGTTTTGGTTCAAGCTATTCTCCACATTTCTGTTACACACTAAACATTCAGAAATGGAAATTAATCATGTTTTATTCAGGCCTACTCTGTTCCTTAAATGAGCAAGTATTTAAGCCAGTGACAGGGCTTTCCTTCCAGAAGCCGCTGGCTGGGGAGCAGGGTGCTGGCTGTCACCGTCCGTGTGTTCTTGGCTGTAGCTGGGGTGCTGTGGCCTGCTCTCGGGTCTTCCATGGCAGTGTTTTGAGCTGGAAACCGAAGAGCATGAGGAAATTAATTAGCATTTATCCACCTCACCTGCCAGAGAGGACACAGTTCCGCTCTCCGCTGCTAGGCCTGGGTCTTTGGAGGTGCGAACAGTCCTGGCATCGTGAACCCGTCCCTCACGCCCACTGGATGCTCTTGGCAGGCTGGCATGCGAGGGAGGGGTGCCCTCCGGTGTGCCTGCCCGAGTGGCTGTGGACATGCACCCGCCAAGCCAGGAGGGGTGTGGAGAAGGGGAGGTGTCTCAGCACGTGGAGCGGAGTGGGTTTGGGCTGAGTAACAGGTGGATCTCAAAAGCGATCACACCACACTTTCTAGGATAGAAATGCCCACGCTTGGCCCTCGGTGTGAGTTTTAATGCCCTGGTGTCTGCACCTGCCCCTCCCTCCGTCCAGCAAGGCGGGCGGCCATGAGGAGGCCTCCTGCAGTCATAGGGTGAGAAGGACAGGTCCGGATGCAGGGAGCCGTTTCCTTCCCGCTGCTTCTGTGGGCAGCTTCTCCCCTTGGGGGGAAGATGAGGCTTTCTAGTGCGAGAGAAATTCCAGTTGCATCAGTGTCCCAAACCAAAGGGTCCATTTTCCTTTCTAAGGAAAACTGAGCCTTCCCTTTTGTTGCTGAACAGTTTCTACAAAAGGGTCCGTGGAGCTGACGCTGCCGTGGGAAGTGGGGAGGACACCGCGCTCATCGGTTCTCGTCTCCTTTCTCGCCCTGCAGGAGCAGTTTGAGTTCACGCTGACAGCCGTGGCTGAGGAGGTGAATGCCATCCTCAAGGCCCTGCCCCAGTGAGCGGCACGACCTCGGGGGCCTCAGGGGCGCCCCTGCCCCATGGATGTTGTCAGGGATCGTGATCCGACTTAATTGTGTGTCTTCTATTATAACTGCATAGTAATAGGGCCCTTAGCTCTCCCGTAGTCAGTGCAGTTTAGCAGTTAAAATGTGTACTTTTCTTTAATCAAACAATAATAAAGAGAGATTTGTGGGAAAATCTGGTTATGGGTGGAGGGGAATCGGTTCGATTTTCACTTTTTTTAAAAAAATACTTTTTCTTAAAGCCCCCATCACATTCTTAGATGCAAGTAATGTTGCGTCAATGATGCCGCAGCCAGCCTGTTGGAGGTGGTTTGCAGGAAGAGCGTGCTTGCCCACTGCCACATTTGGGGGGTGGATCCGCCAGGCAGGAGCGGTCGGGGAAGCTGGCCGCACTCGGCCAAGCACCCGGCACACAAGTCACATTTGGCATCTGTCTTCAAGACGATTTCTCACTGGGAGAAGTCACTGGGAAGAACCAAACGTCCTGCAGCTTCGGGGCAAGGGAGACAGTCACAGTGTCTGCGTCCCCATCAGCGTCAGCACTGCCCTGAGCACCATGGATGGCCCCCGGCAGCCACACCCGTCACCCCAAGGAGAGATTCAGGGGCTCCCCTGGGGCAGACACCCGCTTGAGGCTGGCACTCCCCTGGCCTCACCTTTGCAAAGTCACAGCTGCACCCAACACTGAGACATGTTTTTAATGTTAAAATATTGATTTCTACATTACGCAAACAGGTGCCTGCCTGTGAGATAACCAGAACCAGGAAGAACAAGTCTAGGCATTTAGCAAGCGGTGAGGGTCCTAGGAGCCTGAACCCTGCCCGGCCTCTGCCGTCTCCTCCAGCACATCCCAGAGACGCCCGAGAGCGTTTCCCGGGAGAGGAGGAGACGAAGGAAGACCTCATGTGCCACTGAGAGCCAGGAAGAGAAGTGAGAGGCACCCAGCCACCTCTTCCCGGGATCACTTAGTGATCCACATGTTTTCACATCATGTAAACCGAGGCACACAGAGATGATTCAGATTTGACAAAGTAACATTTGAGTATCAGACTCGCCATCACCCCCTACCCTAGAAACAGGACAATTTGCTTCATTAACCCAGAACGGTCACATGGAAGACAGCACGGAGGCGGCAGTGTGGGCTGCAGATTCCCTGCGCAGGGCTGAGGGCAGAAAACGTGCCTCCATCCTGCGGCACCCCACAGCGTCCCTCTTGTCTCGACAGAGCAGACACCAAAGGCAGGTGCAGAGGGAAGGCGGCCTGCTGAACGGACAGAGCAACGCCAAAACACCGCTTACGTCTCCACATGGTATTGCGATGAATGTCTGCTTTAATATTGCTATCTTTTCTTTCCAAAATTATTTCTCTCTATCTGGAATTTAAATAATTAATAGAAATGAATTTATCTGAATAAAGGAAGCATATACCTACTTGTAATTTCTAATTCCTTATGTTTCAAGAGAACTCCTCCAGTGTGAAATATATATATATATATATAATTGTGTCATATTAAACTTCTGATTTCACATTCAGGTGGTCTTTATTTGGGGAAGGGAACAACTGTTTCCCATCCACCTTTTGTTTCCTAAGGCCCGGAACATGTACTTAGACGCCGACACAACCGTGGATGTTTTCTAGACCTGCAGGTGATGTTGCTGCTTTGTTTGTAGCGTTAGACATATACCAAGGCCCAGGGCGTCCCTGAGGTTTCATCTTTGAAACAGGACTAACGGTCTCAGTAAGGAGCTGCAGGCAGCATCCGTCCCACACGTGCCCTCCGTGTCCCTCTGTGCCTGGCACCCCCTGCATTGGGTACCCTGGGGTGGGAGATGCCCCACCTCCCCATTCCCAGTCCTAGAGGAGGGCGTATCACTACCGTGGCTAACAGCAGCCCTGACCCCCGCAACCCGCCACCGCGAGGCTCATACTCATGTAGGGCTCCAATCCCATCTAAGGACTGTCCTTCTGTCCTTGGTGGGAAGGGAGACCTCGTCCCCCCCAGCCACACAATCACACCCCTCCACATGGCAGGGAGACGCAGCAGGAACATTCAAACTGTAACCAAAGAGACCAGGGCTCCGGGGTGTGGTGCCGCCGCCGCCGACCTCCCCCACTGCCCTCAGCTGTCTCCACTGGCAACAGTGAGCGACGGAGGACGGCGGAGTCACCTTGTCCCAAAATCAGGTCACTCCTAAGCAGTGCCCTCCCACTAGAGGGGCTCGGGGTTGAAGAAACGAACATTGAATGATACCTGTTGAAGCACAGGAAGGAAGATTTGATTCAGGACACAGGGATGGTGCTGGGGGAGAGAGACTGGGCTCCTCGCCGTCCGTCTGGCATTGGTGTAAAGGAACACCTGAGGCTGGACAATTTATAAAGAAAAGAGGTTTCTGGCTCACAGTTCTGCAGGCCATGTGAGAAGCACGGTGCCAGCGTCTGCATCTAGGGAGGCCCCAGGCTGCTTCCACTCATGGCCACATGCGCGTGCAGATCTCAGATGGAGACAGGAAGCAGGAGATGGCGTGGAGGGAGAGCCAGCCTCTTTTTAACAAGCTTTCCTGGGAACTGCCAGAGCATTAGTCTATTCATGAGGCATCCACCCCTATGACCCAAAAATCCCTCACTAGGCCCCAACTCCCACAGTGGGCACCAAACTTCCACATGAGGTTTGCAGGGTCCAATACCCAAACCCTAGCGGGGCTCAGCTCCAGACACCACACGGACAAGGACAGCAGGGCGCCACAGCCGAGTGGGCGCAGGGTGAGTGAATGCAGAGTCACCAAGAGGGAGCGCCAGGGTCAGGGGATTCTGGCTAAACCCACCTAACAGGGTTCTTGCTGCAGGCAGGCCAGGGTGACCGACATCACCTGGGGGATGGTGGAGGATGAGGGACCTGATCAGATATCGAGGGTGAAAGAATATCAAGGTGATCAGATATCAAGGGGTGGGGTGGGCTCTTCCTCAACTGACTTTGCAGGATTCTTTGCTAAAACTGTCATTTTACAAGGACGTGCACAGATGGGCCTAGGAGAAGTGTCTGAAGCCCGACCAAAGGTTGGTCAAGCAGAGAATCTTCACACTGTTCTTCAAAGCAAAAAATACAAGCCCACTTTCTCATTTGGTTGCCTTTTGTTCAGTAAGGACCAGCAGAGTCACCGGCTGGGGCTTCTGGTGGAGATCAACCACATGGGGTGACCCAGCGGGCCTTTAGTGAGGGGAATTTAGTTTCTTTAAAAAAAGAGAGAGAGAATAATAGTTGGAACAAACTATGAACTCCAATTCTGAGCCCAGAGGGCAGGCAGTCCAGAAGCTTTCTAAAAGCTGGGCTGCTGCGTCTCTGGCCGCCGTAAATGACAGAGCTCCCTGGTTTGCAGTTTGGATACCATGAACGTTGTCCATACGAGCTGCTGAGGTTTCTATCAAGTCGTCCAGCTACAGCTTGCAAGGCTTCAGGAAGAAGACAAGTCCAAATTTGAAGAAAAGAAGAAAATGGGAAATACTAGTTTGGAAAGTTGCAGCCAGGTGTTGGAGTGAACAAGAAATTCAGGATCCATCCCAGATTATCACAGGTAGATAGCAAAACCTCAGAGTGGCTGAACTCTAACACTGGGTGCACTAACGCTTTCTTCTGAATCATAACTTTTTCTCTCTCAAGTCACCTTCATTTCTAACAAAGATAATAAAAAATTATCCAGCGGGAGAGAGATCCAAGATGGCCGATTAGCAACAGCTCAGGAATGTAGCTCCCAGTGAAAGCGCAGAGGACGAGTGGATGCCGCACTTTCCGACGAATTTTTGTTGCCCACAGACTGGGAGATTCCCAGCAGAGAAGCCACACGGGTCGCCAGCGCAACTCCTTTGGCCGGCGTGGCTGTTTTGCTGGTGCCCCAGCGCGGCGCTTCCCGGTGCAGAGTATACGGGACGGAGGGGCTCGGCTGGTCCCATCCCCACAAGGAAAACAGCAATTGGAAGCGCTGCGGACTGAGGGTTTCACAGCAAGCACAGCGAACCCAGGAAGGTCCAGCTCTGTGGGGAACGGGCATCCGCCAAAGGAAAACTAAGAAACAGAAAAACTTCATCACCGGGCAGAGAGAGATCCAAGATGGCTGCGTAGCAGCAGCTCGGGATTGTGGCTCCCGGTGAAGGCGCAGAGACTGAGTGGATGCCGCAATTGCAGACGAATTTTTGATGACCACAAACTGGGAGATTCCCGGCGAAGGAGCCACATGGGTTGCCAGTGTGACTCTTTTGGCTGGCGCGGCGCTTCTCGGTGCAGAGTATACGGGACTGGGTGCCTAACTTTTAGCTGGGCTCTGCTGGTCCCATCCCCACAAGAACAGCAATTGGAAGC
>CAUYQU010048494.1:0-10327 GCA_963574635.1 Cheracebus regulus
TAATGCCCCGGCGCCCCCCGAGATCTACACGAGATGGCCCACTCTTCCCCGCCGCGCCGCGAGGCCGACGTGGCCTTGGGGGCGGGGCTTGCAGGCTATGAGGTGGAGTCTAGTGGGGTGGGGCTGCAGGCGAGCTGAGCCTTGGGGGCGGGGCTTGCAGGCGATAGGGTGGGGCCTGGTGGGCCGGGGATGCCGGCGAGCGGTGCCATGGGGGCGGGCCTCGCCGGCTGGGCGGGGGCCCCCCGCGGGCCGGGGCGGCAGGCGCCGTGTGCCTGGGGGGCGGGGCTGGCGGGTGAGAGGTGGGGCCTGGTGAGGCATTGCTGGCCGAAGAGGGTGGGGCTTGGTGATGGACTGGGCCGCTCGGGTGAGAGTAGCGGCCTGGTGGTGGGGGCTGTCGGAAGTTGGGCCAGGTGAACCTCGGTAGTCCTCTCTGGCCTTGGTGTGGGCGTTGGTCCTGTCTGTAGGGCTGGGGTGAGCTCCAAGGGCGTCCTGCTGCCCCGACAGGTGCCTGAGCCTTGGGAGCTGGGGGCTTCTTGGATGAGGTCCCAAGGCTGCGTGGCCGGTCCCAGGGCCAGGCCCCCACCGCGCCTCCCCACGGATGGCCCCAGCAAAGCACAGCACAGCTCCGAGCTCCTGCACAGGAGCCTATGGCCCCACGGCTGCCCCCGGGTTCCTCGGCGTTTCCTGTCTAGGAAGATGCCCCTGAGCCCCCTGACATTGCCCAAGTGCCCCAGGGCCCTTCCGGGAACCCCTAGAGAGGCTGCAGGAGGCTCGCGCACGAGTGGAGGCTCTAGGATTAGCCACGCTTGGGGGGGGGGGGTGGGCCTTGGGGGAAGTCTGCACCAAGTCTGACCTTCCCAGTTTCTCAGAGCCTCCCTTCCTCCCTCCACCTTCGCCCTCTGTTTTCCTCTTATATCACGAATACAAACAGACTGAAATCTCCTCCGCCTCCTAACGGGCTCTGAAAAAAAAATGCTAAATAGATGGCTGCAATGCTTGAACAAACTAAGTCTTCGGAAGCGATGTGGCAGGTGATACAGTGAGAAAAAGTCAAGTGTCTACCCCAGACTCTCCACAGGGCAGCCAGTTCTGGGCTGCAGGTCAACAAGCACCTCCTTATTGATGAGCCCAGAGGAACCAGAACAAAGGTAGTAACAGAAGTGACAGGCACAAACACACTCTGCGCATCTCCTCTCTTCCAGGGAGAATTTGGATGTGTCAACACAAAATATCCGGTCAGGTCTCAATCAATTTAGAAAGTTAATTTTGCCAAGTTTCAGGGTGTGCCCATGACACAGCTTCAGGAGGTCCCAAGGACATGTGCCCAACATGGTTGAGACACAACTTGCTTTTTTATACGTTTCAGGGAGACATGAGACACCCACCCATATGTGTAATAGAAGTGGGGCCTTCTTGGGTAAGAAGCAAATGGTTGCATTGTTTTGAGTCTCTGATTAGATTTGTCACTGAGCACACAATTTACATTTGAAGGTAGAGGAACAGTCACTGATTCCTTAGTCTGGCTCAGTGAAACAATAGGGCAGAGGAAGGGATCAGATATGCGTTTGTCTCACCCGTGAGCCTCAAGGGATGACTTTGAGTTCTGTCTGTCCTAGGTCCATGAGGAATGTCCTCGTGGACAAATTGTGAGGAAGGTATTTAGCTTTTAAAAATCTTGATAGCTGTCTTACTTAGGAATAAAATGGGAGGCAGGTTTGACACAGTTCCCAGCTTTACTTTTCCATTTGGCTTGGTGATTTGGGTTCCCGAGATATTATTTTCCTTTTACAGGTGATATATATTAATAAGTCATCACAACATCTCTGATCTTAGGGGAGACAGTTGGGTATCATTAATTCTATTGTGAGTGGCCAGGAAAATGAGACACTGGAAGGTTATGGTGTTTTTACGTCTTTGAAGATAGATGCTGTGTAAGTCTAGTAATTATTGCTTAAGAGTATGTTCCCACAGCATACAATGCCACTGATGGATAACCTAGATAAACAAATGCCCAAACATTTACAAATAATTATTTTGAGTAGCAGTCAACCTAATTGTAACACCCACAGGTAGTCTCAGTTTATATTAACACAAATACTCCAACACAGAAATTAAAAATCCAAACTTGTCTATGCAATTTGCTGTTACAAAACCATATCCTATGTATAGTGAAATTCAATGTTTTAGTGAAATTCGACAGTGATTTTTTAAAAAATCAGAAGAGATTGTGACTGAGACTTAGAAGGGCAATCGAATAAATATTGAGTCTTAAAGGTTTGATTGTCTCCCCAAAAAGATATATTGGAGTCCTAACCCCCAATACTGCAGATTGTGACTTTATTTGGAGATACAAAGTCTTTACAGATATAATTAAGCTAAAATGGCATCATTGGGTGGGCTCTACTCCAGTATGGCTCATGCCCTTATAAAAAAGGAAAATTTGGATGCAGAAACAGATATACACACATAGGGAAAATGCCATGTGAAAATAAAGGAAATATTGGGGGTGGAACTTCTACAAGCCAAAGAATGCTAAGGGTTGCCAGTTCATAACCACAACCTTAGGATGTGACATGGAATAGACTCTGCCTTCAAGCTCAGAAGAAACCAGCCGTGCAATATCTTGATCCTGGCCTTCCAAATTCCACAATGGAGAGATAATAAATGTCTTTTTTTCTAATCTGCCCAGTTTGCAGTACTTTGTTACCATGGCCTTGGCAAACAAATACAGAGATCTCAAAGTACGTTTACCTCTGAAAGAAAAATATGAAGTGATTTAACCAAATATGGTGTTTTCCAGGGTTGCATGTCATGGACATAATACATGCATTTGGAAAACCTTTATTTCAGAATTCATCATAAACCAAAAATGATGATTGTTGGAAATAAAAAATAAGCGATTAGCTCGATGCCTCTAAATTTAGGATTACAGAAACACATGGAATGGCAGCACACTATCAATGGCCCAGTGTAAGGAGAAAGCGCCTCCTACTTTCTGGAAAACCCAGGCTCCAATCCTAGTACCATTCATCCCTTCATTCTTTTTCACACAATAAACAATTTTAGTGTTACCTATCTGCTAACCACCAACCTTTGTTACTTACGAGTTTGAATAAAGCATTTCATCTTTCTGTTGAATTTATAGACTCACTTGTAAAAAAAAAGAGGAGCTTAGATTTTCTTCAAGTTTACTTTCCACCCTAAAATTCCATCGTTTTATCATCTTAGGTCTTACTTGTGACAGTGACCACAGCATTGACTTCAGCTTTCAATTTGTTTTCTGTTTAAAATGACCCATGGAGAAATACAAATTAGTTGGGCTGACTGTGATTTTATTTTTGCTTCTAGGTACGTTCCCTGATTTCCACCTTTGAGGGAGATCAGCTGTTTTCCTCAATTTAGTTTACCTTTGAGTGTTTAAAGTTGTTATAGAAAGACTAAAGTGTTAAATTTCTCTTGGTTCAGACCCTTAATACATTTTTTAAACTTTACAAATCTATATACACATGTACGGAAAAAGGTCAGGGTTACTCATAACTAAAGAAAAGTCACGGTAATGATGGGATATTTATTATTTTATCTATCAGTTAAAACTGTTTCATAAAACAAAGGTTGGTGATGTTTGTGAAGTGATGAGAATTATGTATTTTCATCCTCTGGATACTGTGTAGCACTATATATATTTTTTGCCTTTTTTTTTTTAAAGCACTTCGGCATTATCTATATGAATTTTAAATGCATGTACTTTTTCACCAGAAATTTCACTTCATGAAATTTATCCCACAATTGTATTCTCACAAGGGCACAATGATATAAAAATAAAAATGTGGCTGGGCGTGATGGCACGCGCCTGTAATCCCTATACTTTGGAAGGCCGAGGTGGGCGAATCACCTGAGGTCAGGAGTTCAAGACCAGCCTGGCCAACATGGCAAAACCCCATCTCTACTGAAAAATGCAAAAATGAACTGGGTGTGGTGGCACGCACCTGTAATCCCAGCTACCCGGGAGGCCGAGGCAGGAGAATCGCTGGAACCCAGGAGATGGAGGTTGGGTTGCAGTTGGCCAAGATCGTGCCACTGCTCTCTAGCCTCTAGCCTGGGCGACAGAGGAAGACCCTGACTCCAAAAATAAAATAAAATAAAAAATAAAAAATGTTCCCTGCAGCGTTTTTTGACTACAAAGGAATATAGAACAACATACACGTCTATCAAGAAGTTTTCTTAAATAAAATGTAACGTATTTGTATAATTAAATGCTACGCAGAGACCAAAATAGTTATATGTGTCATTTTTCATACATCATAGATGTGCTATAAATTGGTAAGCAAAAAAGGCAGCAGCAACTCATAGAGAGCCAGAGTAGCCCACCCCTCTGGGAGGGTCGGCAGCAAGGCTGCTGTGAACTCTGGGTGAACTCCATAGGGGTTCATAGGGGAATGTGTATGTTTTGGAGAAGAGCAGCAAGACCTAGCGAAAGATAACCCGCTCTCACTGATCTTGCTGCAAGATAGTTGTTAGCTGAGGTATGTTAACTGAACTGTGAGAATTATAACCACAGGCTGTTCTATGTAACTGCACCCTCCTTCTGCTATGTGCTTTGTGAACATATAAAATAAAGTACTCTGAGGTAGGAAGGGGCCTGAAAAACTGGTACTTTCACTTGCCCAGACCACCTGTCCCCGCTTTTTTCTATGTTTGTCTTTGCGTTTTTCTTCATCCCCCACCGTTCCCTTTTAGGGCTTTGAACCCTTGTGCAGCACAGGACACAGCACACACCAGCAACTCCATTCTACATGCACGCTGCAGCTCTCACCTGAGTGGGAAAAAATTAACTCCCTTTTAAATGTGAAGATCCATGGGAGTTTCTAATTGTGAATCTAGCAAAAACACTTCAATGAAGGACATTTACAAAAAATCTAAATAAATGACAAAACATACTATGTTCATAAATGAGAAACTCAGTAGGATAAAGTGGTCAGTCCTCACTAAAAATGCAATATGATTCCAATAAAGAGCCCAGAGAGTAGAAGCATAAAGTGAGCCTAAAATACATACAAAGGAGAAAAGATTCAGGAATGGGAGTCAATTTTGAATAAGATTCAGGTAGAAGACTTCTACCAGCTATTAAGGCAAGCCTTCTTACTAAGGACCTGTTTTTTAAAGACTTAGAAAGTCTAATAAAGCTAGCATATATATGACAGCGTGGTATTGGCAGCGAGAGAGGCAAAGAGGTGAAAAGGAAGAGGAAAAGCCAGCAGTAGACACACTCCCGTGCAGCGGAGACAGGCGTATGGGGAGACGCGAGGTGCCCGGAGGCAGATCCCTGGAGGACAGATCCCATCAGTGCTGTAAGGCCTATGGGAGGAAATGAAACTGCTCCTCCAATTCCCTACCCCAAGGCCATAGTGATACTATCTTCTATTTCTCCTAAGTGTTTGCAAGTTTTTCTTTTATTACCCATGCTTTTCATATATATGATGTAAACTTTATTTCTGCTTCTGTAATAGAAAAAGTAAGTTTAAAATGACCTCAGAACAGGCTGGGCACAGTCGCTCACACCTGTAATCCCAGCACTTTGAGAGGCCAAGGCGGGCAGGTTACCTGAGGTCAGGAGGTCAAAACCAGCCTGGCCAACATGGTAAAACCCCACCCCTACTAAAAATAAAAATAAAAAAAACACAAAAATACAAAAATTAGCCAGGTGTGGTGGCAGGCACCTGTATTCCTAGCTACTTGGGAGGCTGAGGCAGGAGAATTGCTTGAGCCTGAGAGACGGAGGTTGCAGTGAACCTAGATTGCACCACCGCACTCCAGCCTGGGCAACAGAGGGAAACTCCATTTCAAAACAAAACAAAACAAAGCAAAGCAAAAATGACCTCAGAATAAAATAGACTGGGCCCTAACTCACAGCACAATGCTTAAGATGGAGTTTAAGCAGAGAAAACCTCTGCCTGCCTGAATGTTTGTCGTCCCTAACATGGATTAATCACATGCCATCCTTAATGTGTGTTTTATCCTTAACATGTGTGCCATTCTAAACATGTATTCATCACGTCATCCTCAACATGTGTTTGCTAACACTGAAAATATTTAACAGGAGGCAATATCTTTTGTTCCAAATTGAGTAAAATGCTTAAAATGCAAAGACCCACTTACTTAAATTCACACTAAGAGGGAATGATGTTCTAAGAGAAATTATTGGAAGGAAAGAGCTGGCAAATATCTGAGGACCTCAGAAAAGGGCATCATCATCAATGGAAATGATCAAACAAAGACAGAAGACAAGTGCTGGGAACTAAAGACAAAATGTTTATTTTCTAAGGGTAGCCATTGAGCAGATTGCAATTGTTGAGTACGGTTAGACTTTCTGACAGTAACTCAAGGTCCACTATTTTCACTGTGAATGACTTGACAGCACAGGGAAGGACATGCAGTCCACTCGGTTCCAACACAGAACAATTGTGTTTAAGGCTCTGTATTTGCTCTGTTGTCTGTTTTATGGTCATGATTGCATTCTTCACAAGACAAGCCATTTCGTAATAGTTGTGATGCTTTAAAGTACTTTTATCATTGGTTTCATGGGTAAGAGTGCAGATGGGTTCACGATAGTCATTCTTTGAAAAAATATTAAGCTCCAAGGGTAGGCTACGTAGTTTGCTGCTGCTAAGTGTTGGATTTTTTTTTTTTTTTTTTTTTGAGACAGAGTCTTACTCTGTTGCCCTGGCCGGAGTGCAGTGGCTTGATCTCAGCTCACTGCAACCTCCACCTCCTGAGTTCAAGCGATTGTCCTGCCTCAGATTCCTGAATAGCTGAGATTATAGGCTCAGATCACCACACCCAGATAATTTTTGTATTTTAAGTAGAGACGGGGTTTCCCCGTGTTGGCCAGGCTGGTCTCAAACTCCTGACCTCGTGATCTGCCTGCCTCAGCCTCCCGAAGTACTGGGATTACAGGTGTGAGCCACCACACCCAGTCATGGATTAATGCTTTGGAATGAGCACTTCAGGTGGAAATTAAAGACATTGTCCTTACCTTTATGGAATCATTGGTCTAGCAAAGATTACAGAAAAATAAATGGAAAATCATTGTGCAGTCTGACACATTCTGAAACAGACAAAGGCACAGTATGCTGTGGGAGGGCAGGGTTGAAGATCTTATCACAAAATTGTGGTTCAGAGAGGACTTCCTGGAGAAGGGCAGATGAGGCTTTCCATAAATTACAAGTTCCCAACAGTTCAATTTGTGTGTAGGCGTTCCCTATTGCATAACAAATTGCTACAAACCCAGTGGCTTAAAGCAACACAAATCCGCTAATTAAGTAGAGACAGAGTATCCCTATGTTGCTCAGACTATCAGTTTTAGCACTGCTACGTTCGAACTCCTGACCTCAAGTGCTCCTCCCCTCTCTGCCTCCTAAAGCGCTGGGATTGCAGGAGTGATCCATTGCGCCTGGGCTCAGATTTACTAACTTACAGTTGTGGAGGTCATTGTGGAGGTCAGACGTTTGACACTGGTCTCACTGTGCTAAAATCAAGGCGTGGGCAAGGCTGCATTCTATTCTGAAAGTGCCGCTGGAGAACCTGTTTCTTGCCTTTTCCAGCCTTTACAGCGTGCTGGCATTCCTTGGCTTGGAGCTCTCCCTCCATCTTTGAAGGTGGCACTGGCTGGTCCAGTCTCCCCCATGCCAGTCCTCTGGCTCTGGTGCCTCTGCCCTGCTCTTTTCAACTCTAAGGACCCCTGTAACTACCTGGGGTCACCCCGATAACCCAGGGTAATCTCTTTAAGGTCATCTGATTAGCAACTTTAATGCCATCTGTAACCTTACTTCCTGCTTCCACGTCTCATAGCATATTCACAAATTCCAGAGATTAGAATATGTACATATTTAGGGGCCATTATTCAGCCTACCACAATGTTTAAATAACATCTGGCCAAGCGCAGACGCTCACACCTGTAATCCCAGCACTTTGAGAGGCTGATGCAGGTGGATCACTTGAGATTAGGGATTTGAGACCAGCCTGGCCAACACAGCAAAACTCCAGCTCTACAAAAAATAAAAAAATTAGCCAGGTGTGGTGGTGCATGCCTGTAGTCCCAGCTACTCAGGAGGCTGAGGTGGGACAATTGCTTGGCTCTGTCCCCAAAAAATGAAATAAAATAAATGAAATCTCTGTTCTGTATTATAAAATAGAAGAACTTTTAAAAATAAAATAGTTGCTTATAAAACAAAATGTCTTACCAATCTGTTATTAATATTTAAAAATAAAATTGTCAGATTTATATTCCTAAAAAGAGGTAGTCTATTGATATAAACTCACTCATTTTTTTCCACATTTTTTTCTTCAGCTTCTTTTTTCAGTTTCATCTAGTGGCCAAAATCATCATTGTACAGATCAAATGTGAAGCCTTTATCGTAAATTGTTGATATTTGCAGAAAAACATTCTACAGTATTCTAGCTTATTTGTATGAATGAGGAATTTTGATATGCCTGAAATAGAATGATAGAAAATGGATATTATAATTTAATTTTCAGGCATCACTCTTTGGAGCTTTGAGAGAAATACCTGTCAGTTATAGAAAGAATAAATGGGTCTGTATCAGGGGTGGAGGAAGGAAAAGAATGCCCATGACAGTATTAATGCACCACTTTAGTGCAGTGTTGTTTGTGGCAGTGAAATAAATATTCATTAATGAAATGCCTCTTCAGTGGACACAAGCCAGAGGTAATGGTATGCATGTAAAGTGGAAATCTCAGTGGGAGAGACACTGATTTCGCCCTCCTCCGTTGATTCTTTTCTGATTTAGTCATCCTCACTAAAGCAGGTTTATGGGCGCATACCTCCCAACATTCTAATCATGAAAATTGCTGTTCCTTCAGAATTATGAGACACTCTTCTTGGGCAAACAGTGAGGATCTTCTGGGGATGAGCCAAACAAATTTGTGCCAAAGGATGGGTCCCGGTGGGCAAGAACCCAGGTTTTTGATGTGCCACAGTCTGAAGTGGGAAGAGAAAGGAGGCTCCTATTTCTAACCAAAGAGTCCTTGGGGAGACCTGACTTCAGGAAGGCCTATATTTAAATATCAAATCTCAATTCAAGGGAAGGTAAACCAAGTTTCAGGAATTGGACTAGAGGAAGTGAGTGAGGCACGAGGCACAGTGCTCCGAGAGCTTTCTGCAGCCCCCACCGGGCATTCGTTCGCCGGCTCGCCTGGTGCTGGCAAGGGCATGGTGCCCGGGGTTAGGTCTGGCCTTAACATGTGAAGTTGAGGCAGACACCTGCAACTCTGCCTTTGACTCAGAGCCGCTTTTTTTTTTTTCAGACAGACTCTCACTTTGTCGCCAGGCATCAGGCTGGAGTGCAGTGGTGGGATCTCAGCTCACTGCAACCTCTGCCTCCTGGGTTCAAGTAATTCTCCTGCCTCAGCCTGCTGGGTAGCTGGGACTACAGGTGCGCGCCATCATGCCCAGCTAACTTTTGTATTTTTAGTAGAGATGAGGTTTCACCATGTTGGTCAGGCTGGTCTCGATCTCTTGACCTCATGATCCACCTGCCTCGGCCTCCCAAAGTGCTGTGATTACAGGCGTGAGCCACCGCACCCAGCCCAGAGCCACTTTTCTAAACTTATATTCTTGCCTAATACATTTCTAGAGAAATGAAATTTTTGGCATATTTTCTGTGAACATTAGCAATGCTTTCAAGGTAAGAATAGATCATCTGAGTCCACATGGTTTAAACAGATAGGAGTTCACAATGTGGCTGTATTTGGAAATACGGTCTTTACAGAGATACTTAAGTTAAAAATGAGGTTATGTGGGAGAGAGATTCAAGATGGCCGCTTAGCAGCAGCTCAGGATTGTAGCTCCCAGTGAAAGCGCAGAGAGCAAGTGGATGCTGCAATTTCAGACGAATTTTTGTTGCCCACAAGCTGGGAGATTCCCAGCAGAGGAGGCACACGGGTTGCCAGCGCGACTCTTTTGGCCGGCGCGGCTGTTTTCCCGGCGTCCCGGCGCAGCGCTTCTCAGTGCGGAGTGTAGGGGACTCGGTGCCCTTTTAGTCGGGCTCGGCTGCTCCCATTCCCACAAGGAGAACAGCAATTGAAAGCGCGGAGGACTGAGAGTTTCACAGCAAGCACAGCCGAACCCAGGAAGACCTAGATCCGTGGGGAAGTGGTGTCCACTGAAGGAAAACTAAGAAACAGAAAAAACTTCATCACCAACAAGCCAGACGTCCACTCAGAAACCCAATCTGAAAGTCGGCAATTACAAAGACGACAGGTGGATAAATCCACAAAAATGGGAAGAAACCAGTGCAAAAAGGCTGAG